>NQII01001658.1:267124-304774 GCA_002778355.1 Clitarchus hookeri | reverse complement strand
CCCTCTTAACCTCATGTATTGTTCGAAGGACGTTCAAAATACAAAGGTGTTTGGAAAAATGAGGATCGCCAGTGTTCAATGCCTAATTTTAGAAAAAATTGGAAGTCAACTCCCGAAATAATTTACACTAATTTCCAACTGGATGAACAGTAGGAGAAAAAACTTAAAGAGAAATGAAGTTACTTAGACCACGTTTACTTTGACGAATATGGATTCCCTATTCCCTAGATTGTCTCATGAGTAGGGCCAGTGACTTTTCGCGTAAAAATCGGAGCACACGGTAGACTTCAATACTATTTACACACCTCAGCTGTTGTTATACCTCCGTTGGCTGCTGGTGCCGTGTCCGTCTTTGACCAAGCCACTCGGGACTAAAGTAACTCCGACACTGAACCTTCGTGATTCGTGCGCAAACGGTTAACACGGGCCAGAACATTTTTTTTTTTTTTTTTTTTAGCCAATCAAAGAAGCTGGACGACCCTACAGTGCTTTGGACTGTATCTTGTCTCGAAATATTTTCGCGAAATATCACTGCCCCTACTCGTGGGTGTAGCCAGTATCTGAGTTGATAGCTTGTTGGTGTGTGTTTCGCCTGCTGTGCGCTTCTGGACCACGTCCGTCCTCTCCGAGCGCTACGTCGCTACTACCCGTCCCCCTCCACATTCCCCGCCACCCCCGGCGAAGTAACTTACGAGCCCGGCGCCCGCGGCAGGGTCTTCGCAGAGACGGCCGTCCTCGTGGAGACTGGATTTTAATTCTCTCTCTCCCACGCAGAAATAAAAGGAGGCAAGATACTAAAGCGCGGTTGTGATAGAAAGTGCGCACAGAGCTGAACAGAAACACTTTACGGGCTGTTCGCGATAAACTGAGCTCTTTTGAAAGCCCTGCGTAAAACGTTCTTCTACGAACATTGTGTATTCTTCCGCCATATGTGAATTTTAACCTTGCCATGGACCTGATCACTTTACTCATGCGTTCGTCAACTATTACCGTGAAAATATTAAAAATGTAAATAAATATATATATTTTTTTTTTTACAGATTTGCCGAGTCTTACACTCATATGCATAAAAAAACAGGGGAAGCAAAATGAATCGTTGTGATGTTTGCAAATGTGTACCTAACGATTTTATTTCGACTTTTAAGACATGGAACTACTTTCCATCCACCATTACCGACTTTACTGCGCGCATGCCATTCACTGCGCCCGTTAAAATATATGCAGGTAGGGGCTCGAACGTTGACTCCAAAAGTGTTCTATTGACAGCGAACAAGCTGTAGATAATTGAATGCTCTAAGTTCATCATCTCGATGAACACGTGTGGTGAATTACATGATCTGGCTGTTTCAAGCTATTGCTGCAATTTATCACGTTATTTATGTCCAGTCCAGTCTAAAAAAATTAATTAATTAGTAAACTGTAAAACTTTTCAGTAGAGTAGAATCACCCGTTAAGAACTCAATTGTGAAAACAAATCTAACATTCTAAAATGTTGACAGTTATAATATTCTCGACGCTTAAAATAGACCATTCTCCGACAGCGTTTCTAAGCTTCGGCTTATAATAACGTGTATGTGGATATATTTCAATAGCCTTCATCGTAGATTTTATTATGCATGAAGAAAAGAAGCTGTTGTAAAACATGTTACAATAGCCAAATTTACAGCTGAAATTTTCGGAAGTTCACAGTTTTCTTATTTTCACACTCTCTGACGTTTACTTAATTTGCTTGCACAGCGGTTTTATGAACAAAAGTTATGAAGGGTAGCAAAGTTCGGGCATTTTTCTGTAATTTCGTGTTTTCATTTTAACGTTTAGAAACTTGAAATTAATGCGTCTTTGCAGATACAATGCGATATTCGGAGGGATATCGCGTGATGCGTAGGGACGTGCGAGCAATACTCTGTTAAAGTGTGAATCGTAAATCACGGTGCGATTCACAACCGCCAGATGGTGGGCGTCTTCGCAGTCACACGCCCTTTCACTCTCATGACCGTTGGCGCATGTCATACTTTTACGTTTAAAATTAATTAAATGTTGCACATTACATTCAATTAACCCTTCCATTCCAGTTCCATTCCAGAATTCATTTACCTCAAGTTCTTTTGTGTGATCGGCTGTCGCGAGCTGTGATAGGCTCCCTATTGGCTGCGCTGCCGGCTGGCAAGTAAGTTACCAGTGCGCTGATTGGCGAACGGTCAGTGTCGCCATTTTGTTTGCGCGTGCAGCTGGAGTTCGCGGTATGAGCTGCTGTTTCAGCTCCGTACTTTGGCAGGCGGTTCATGGTAACTGTACGAAACCCAGACGTTTCACTATAGTAGCACAACTGTAATTTAGGACTTGGGAGCTCTGCCAATGTCGGGCTGCTTCTCCCTGGGGAAGGAAACAATTGAACGACGGTGGTGCGGCAGTTGGGAGGGAGTGCCTGCAGATCCGTCTGCCCGCCTGCCAGCTACCTGAGGTTGGTGCCTTGCAAGTCGTTCTTTCTCTCTCTTTCACTTGACTAGGTGGAGTCAAGTCCGTTCCTATGCCGGTGCGACCGCAACAGGCCATTTCATAATCTTAATTTATGTATTAAAAAGGAACACCGATTCGATTTGCCATACATTTAAACATTACTTTCACGACACGTCAAAACTTGGTGTCGTTGTTACTTAACTATCAGCCAACTTAACTGTGGAGTTTTGATGCCAGTGTGCGTACAGTGGAACGTACAAGATGTTTTTCATGTTGAAACTCAAACCAAATCATATATGAAATAATATAAACAACAAACACTAGGAAACGGAATTTTTGAAAATAATCTAGTATCTTTAACTGAAGTTAGCAAAATAGGTCACATACCTGCGAGCAACAAGAAGCATATCACGAGGGTGAATGTAACTTGTGGTGACCGTCTGTTGTGCTAGTCGTGCTGGCACTTGTATGTTTGTATTTTTTATTTTTTTATTATTGAAACGTGCCCTAGTTCTGCTTACAATATTTGATTATTTACTGTGAGGTTGTAAAACCAACTTTGTCATCTGAAATCATTTTTATGTTTCAATATTTATCTGGTTATTTTTTTGTGTTTCTTGTTAAAAAAAAATGTATATTGTCAATTAATAGTTTATGTTCGTAACACTGGGTGTGAAGTCTTAATTTATAATTATCAAAATGAAAAGTTTTACTTGTGATATATTATACAACTTTCTAGAGCTTGTATTAGTGGCGAGAGACCACGAAGTCTGGAGCATACCTTAGTGTATATATGCTACTGCTCGTGTAACTTCCTTCTTCGTTTCTCGCCATGAAGCATGTAGTTGCCTCGGATCTTCGTCTTATTTTTAATCCTTCATCATCTTAGGACGATATAAGTTTCATACGCCGGTTTTTGCTAAGTTTTACTGCGGATATTTTATTTCGCGACGTGGTAACATAATTTGTGGTTCCCGTATTTTTCAAATGTGTTTGTGTTATTTTAGCGGTTTGGGGAATGGGCCGATGCTCTTGTGGCCAGCCATTTTTTCAAGAGTGACGTGATTTGAGCCGTAGACCCATTCGTGGGATGACCGTATTAGCCATGCTACAACTTTTGTCTACCGTCACACCGCAGTAGCTTCTCAATCTATTAAGGAATGACTAACCGTATTTTTATTTTATTGTTTTGTTGGTTTCGCCTGCTGCAAGACCTATGGGTGTGATCCAACTGTTTCTGTGGACTGATGCGTTACATCACGTAAAAAATTAAGAAACTAATTTTGGACATATCAAGACCGAATTGTTTTTGTTTAATAATGCGGATTTCAAAAATAGGTGATCACGGGTACCCGATTACGTATTTATTGGCCAAAATAAAAAGGAAAATAATCTGTTGTCAAAATGTAAACAAAAGCATGTAAAATAATACTCTTGTTAAAAATAAAGCAAAAAAAAACTTAATATATTTATGTTACAAAATAATTTATATATATATATGTGTGTGTAAATAAGATAATAATACTCTTGTGGTGAACAATGATGTTAAATAGATCTATGAAAGTGTTTCAAAAGAAAAGAGGTATTTTTCCCTTTACTTTCATCCTTACCATTGTTCTGGTTATATATATGGATGTGTGTGTGAGTGTAATTATGTGAATTTTCTATCTGTCTAATGGTGATTTATAAAATTGGATCTATGCCATGAGTGTATATATTGCCTATGTATGATGTTAATGTAGTAAGTAAAACAGGAGCTAATTAGCTTTCTGTAGTTGACTCTAGTCTACCTAGGAACCTAGATACCACCTTCCATTCACGTGCCATCTTATGTTGAAACGAGGGTACCTAAGGGTGCCCACGTATTAGTTGCGATGGTGATACATAACACTGTACTCAGACCACCACGAAATAAAGACCCTGCTTCGCCAATACTGCTGTTTGTGTGGTGTTGTAAATAAATTGCAATCACTTCTGCCAGCCTTTACTACGCAGTCGCTAATCCCCCATTTGTAGTGTCCGATTTGGCGTTGTTTTGGCCTAACTTGGACTTAAATTTAAAACAAGTATAATATATTACCTTTGGAAACATTTTGATACTAGGATCTGTTGTTTCTGTTAACCCGTAGATGCTGTTGTTTTAATTTCGACGTGTCACTCAAGAACACCTTGTACGTAGTTAACGCGAACGGTCCGTACTGCGTGGTGTTTTGTTTGTTGGTGTTTTTGGTGTTTCTGTGTGTGCCAAGGATGTGTAGGACTGTACATGCAAGGTTGGGGAAAGCCATATCCGCGTGAAGCGCTACTGGCTACTTATTCTAATTTTATTACCAACTTACTCTCTGTTTGTACTGGGAGACTCTTAGTCCCAGTGTTTAAGGGGGATTGTCGCGAAGGTCCCTTTAGTTAGGCTATTGGGTACGGTCTGCACGGACGAAGTGCAGGCGAAGCGACGTGGCGGGCGGGACTCGAACCAATAACCGCGCTGGGGGTACGGGAAGGGAGTGGGAACCAGCCAGCCGCAAGGCAAAGCGCGAGGCGTGAAGCGGGAGTGGGAAGTCAACAGAATATAAGCCTCGCCGGGACGTGGGGCGTCACGTTCGTCTGGCACGGAGAGTCGTGCCGGGCGGCGTCTTCGAACTTCTGGTAGCGGAGTCGCCTCGGAAATGCCGCCACTCCACGCGGAGCCACGGTATCAATAAGAATTGAAAACATTCCCAAGGGAAAAAAAACAGTATTTCTTCGTTTTGCCGTTCACTGTTGCCATTATTCGAGTATCGTATTTCCGTTCTGATAATCCTGCCGCAGAGTACTCAAGTATACAGAGGTGAAAAAGCTGCGCATTCCGCGGAACTCCAACCGCACACTCCAGCAATATGGCGTCACAGAACATGTCAGGGAACGTTGTCCGCCAATCAGCGCCCTGTAACTTACTTGCCAGCCAGCGTTAGCAAATCAGCAGAGACCCGAAAAATTCGTGAGTTCAACGACCTGCATCCTGAACTCTACAGTCTTATGTGCAAATATGCCGATGTCAACTGCACATTGGATGTCTGCTGTCACGGTGGAAGGCGACGATTGGGCAGCGTTCTCCAGGAGGTGTCAAACATCGTGTGGTCCAATGGCTGAAGTTATGTAAACACACGTGTTTTGAATTCTAGTTTGTCCCTAAATGAATCAGCGAATTTTTCAGGTCTCTACAAATCAGTCACAAGGCCCGTTCCGACCAATCATAGGATGGGGCACGCCCACATTTAAAGTACCACCGCGCCATTTAGTTGAGTTGAGTGTTGAGATGTTTTGGGCTGCTCTTAACAACGAGGTCTCGATAGCAGATGGGGGTGTAATAAAGGTGGGAATGGAGAAGCGCCGGAATGCAAGGGCGGGGGGAAAGACAGATCCCCGAGAAAACCCGCTGACCAGCGGCATCGTCCGGCACGATTCCCAATTGCGAAAATAGCCTGTCAGTCTAGAAATAGCATGACCTTGTTTCAAGAATGTTCTAGTTCATGCTCTGTCATTGCATGACACCATCTTGTTTCTAGAATTTTACAGTTCATGCTGTCATTCCATGCTGCCACCTTGTTTCTAGAATGTTCGAATTCATGCTCTGTTATTCCACCTCGACATCTTTTTTCTAGATGTAACATGGGTGCCAGCAGAGGTTTAAATACTGTTTACATAAAATTGATATGTAAATTATTATCTTCCCAAATGTTATAGGCATGGGTATGTATATTAGAGAGGTATGTGTTCGTTATGTTAACTCATGCAGTGCTCATGTCGACAAGACACTGAAAATGACTTTATATATTTTTTGTAATTATAACCAGTACTCTGAATTTTTTATTAATATAAATTAGAAACGGTATACGCATGGGTATATCCATTAGACCTCAGACCAGAAAGTAGGCATGCAGCCATGAGTAGGTAATAATCCAAAGATTAAAACAATCAAATTCTGAAAAAACAAAATTATATTAATAAATTTTTTTTTGCACAGTATAATACTTTTCTTGTAGTTAGTTTTTCACAAAATCCTCTTCTGTCCGCTCACCAATTCCGGGCTGAAGTGCAGTCTTCTGTTTTTCCCATCTTCCTAAGGCTAGCAGACAGTTGCTGTAAAAAAAAAACGTCGTTATTTATCTGTGATTGCATCCTTGTCAATCCAACCATTTTTTTATCTGAAACCCCCATCCAACGAACGGAGATAAGTGTCGGTAAATTTCGTGAGCTGTATTTCCTTACTATGAAAGCCGCCCCGAATAACTTGGACATCCAGGTCTTCGATATAGTAGGTACAGGGTTCATAATGTCGAATTTTGACAACTCTGTGCAATTCGTTTGACCAGTTATGTGCATATCCTTTGTCAAATGTCCCTTTCATTCTTCAAATGCGTACGTAGTCTCCAAAATTAGCTTTTGGCTTCTGACTATCAATAATTTTTTTCATTCTTGTAAACTGTTTGTAGAAACGAGTTGTCTTTAACGTCGGTGGGGATGTACCTATTGTACGGTGACTTTTGTGGTTCTACTCGGAAACCAGTTCTGGTATAATATTCCCAGCCAATTGTAGCTTACTTGTGCCGAGAATTGTTTCCACGTCGCTGTTTTCAAATTGCGATTGTACCTTTCGACAACAGCATACTTCATGCCACTATGTGTAGAATAATGATTGATCTTGTGTTATATCATTAGAAGCCAGAATTATGGTTATATAACTCGCGTCCAAGATCGGTTTCCAGAATTTTTGGTTCACCTTTGTCACCCAAAATGAGTTCCATCGCTTTAGCAACATCTATACAACGTTTGATCTTGACTGGTACAGAGAAAGCGAACTTGCTATAGCAATCGACCAGCCAGCATATACTTGAATCATTTATTCACACAGACATATAGAATCATTTTGACCAGATCTGCCTGGTATAAATCACGCAATCCAAACACAATCACCTTTCGTCTTGGATAATTCCGTCTAGCCGGTTTGTGCAGTTCTCTAGCGATTTCCGCCTGACTCATCGTATGCAGCCTCCTTCACGCAATTTTGCCAGAATATTACTAATTTCGTTCACGTGGGAATTATTTCCAGCTCTTCATGAAGCAATCAGCAGCCGCAATCTATCGACAAGTTCGTTAACATCATCCCGATTGACATGCTCTAGATGATGTCCATCTTCGATTTTTGCCAGCAGACCAGAACCAGACTGTATGTTTACCTCTGGAAACAGAAGTGAAATAATGCTGAATTTTGCCCGATGGATCGTTATATTTTGATTGTGCGCTCGTTAGTTTGAGCAGCATCTTGTACTGTCGCAGAGCAGTTTGTGAATACGCAGTACTTTCAATCCTGAAGAGTAATTCGTCAAGGCCTGCCTGCAGAGATTCATTTCCGATTTGAATTTTTCGAACCATTATTTCGTATCACAAAGTACAAAATAAAATGTCTACTGTGATCAAAATGCAAACAACCCTTGAACGCTCTAGGTGTCTTTTTCCACTGCACAATTAGTAGAAGTGGTGATGTTTACACGAACGCATTTCGTGCCGAACTAGTTTCCATGCCTCCATGGTTTCCTAATGCTTTTTTGATTGGATGACTCGCTATCAGCTTTTCGCAGACGAAACACGTACGTTCGGTGTCCAAAGCAACAGAAGTCTTACAAGCCAGTTAAACAATGAAGTAGTGCCTCGCATGCACTACGGCCAGTAAGGAAGTACATGTTGTTGAATGATTTTCACAGTCGAGGTAATTGATTGATTGAGCAATTATGTACTTAGGGTGGGTCATTTTTTTTTTATTTCTCGATATTGTAATGGGCACAGAGATTTAAAGGTGCTAAATGGTGTTGGTAATCCATACGTAAAATTTTATTACGTTTTATTGAGTTTTATTGCCTCCGGATTGTGATTAAAGATTTTAAAAAAAATGTTTTTCGAGGTTTTTTTTTTAATAAAAAAGTAATAATATAGAAATACTTTATACAAGTGATTAACATCGAATTGAATGAAAAAATATACTTTGTTTAACTAATACTAAGCAGGAAGGTTCTGGAGAGGAGTGGAAGGGGGGCATTAGACGTGACAAATGACACATACATACGTTACTGCAAACACTTTGTTGTAGTCTCAGAAAATTAATAGAATGACCGAGCATGAGCTAGCTATCGTTTACATGTATATGCAACATTTGCATAGTTCCAAGCAGGAATCAATTCAGAAAACAAAAGACAGAACGGCACAACCCAACGGAAATTTAACGTACATATAATTTGGAGCAGGAATGTAGTCATGTGACACCTGGAAAACGACACAACACAACCAGAATTGGTGGTCAAACAGACAAATAGCCAGTATGGAATATGAAGAATATTCGAACAAAGAAGATCACTCTCCTATTTTTTTTATAATTTCATTCAAAGTTATATTTTCATATGTGTTGATTTATTTTACATTGTAGGTTTTCTGAGACTGCAACGAAGTGTTTGCAGTGGTATATGCTCTTAACTGTTCACACAAGGAAATAAATGTTCATACATGTGTACAGGAGGCATTGGAACATGCTGCTTGACGTTTTTGCCATAAATCACCAACTTAACTGATTAGCCATCCTGCATAAATCCACGGCGCCAACAATACCAGCAAAGTTTTAAATATATATATATAATTCAAATTATTTATTTTTTTTAACGGCTATATATAGGTACACCCTATTTTCGCGAAAATTTTTCATGCCCAGTTGTATTTCACAATCGTTCATCTCATATCCACTTTCGTGATTGGATGAATTTACGTGTTATGCGTCTTAGGTGACCGCCCGCGAATCACAGACCTGCATTACCAGAGTAACTTACTTCCCATTGGCCACTCGAGTAAGAAAAAGTCTTCTCGCCATAAAAAGTGGCCAGCGAGCAAAAGAAAACTGCTGATTTGCGCGTAGGGTAATGCAATCTATAGCGGCGTGTAAATTTTTTCGAAAAAAGAAAATCGGGTTCTCCCTAAAACTATAGAATGAAAGGAACCACATGACTCCGCCTTTTTACGGCTATGGCCTGTTCGCGGTTTCTTCACACTTTTTGAATCAAACCTTTGGAAAAACACCTTCTATATGACGTGTTTTGGTTGTTTGCTAAATATGACACGTGTCACAGGCGTTTTATAATTCTGTTAACATAAAAGTATTTTTTTTTTTATAGATTTGACATTTAGTTATATTTTATCTGTAACTTGCAACATTTCATTTATAACTAATATGAATAAAGACAGAGACAATATGCATGTTACTAACGCCTAGTAATAAATAGTTCTTATCCAAAATATTATTAAAACTGAGTGAGCAGGAAAGCGGTGCGTTGGCCCTCGTGTAATTTTGTAAGGTTTGTTTGCATGAGACGGAGGAATACCCAGGGAGTTAAACTTAAACAGGGATTCAGAAAATTTTGAAATAACCGTGAATGGAGTACAGTTTCCTGTTCCAACACAGCATAGCTTTGTAGTAGCTTCGTTTTCCCGTGGCACCATCGTGCGGCGAGCCAACTATAACACGAGCGCCTGCGCGTAGACAGTCGTGGCCGTGGCAAAGAGAAGACGAGCATACAGACACGAAACGACGTGGCGGTTTCTTTGGTGTGGGCGTACCCATTCTCTCATTGGCTGTGCGAGAAGGGACCTTGTGTATGATTGGATACGGCGTTGTGCGAAATCTGCCATGCTTGCTGGCCTTCCGGCTGGCGAGTAGGTTACCAGACGCTGATTGGCGAACGGCGTTCCATCATTTTCCTGGCTAGCGACGCCATTTTGCCGTTGTGTGCGGCTGGGATTGGCGGCATGAGCAGCTGTTCAACTTCTGTATAGTGAAGTGGCCTGAAGAGGTTTGGGCTGCTCTTAACATCGAGGACTGGAGAGCCGATGAGTGTGAAGCGAGGTGAGTATGGAGCAGTGCCATAATGAAGGGGCGGGGGAAACGGGAGACCCCCGAGAAAACACGCCAACATCTTCCGGCACGACTCCCAGTTGCAATAAATCCGGGAGCGACTCCGTCGGGAATCGAACCCTGTTCGCCCTAGGTGGGAGGCGAGTAGTCTGACCACTACACCACCGCGGCCCCATAATCTGTGGTGCGGACAGACATATCTGTATCCTTCGAGTAGGATCTCTACACTAAGAAAAAAAATGTTTGTTAGTACAAATGTATGTTTAGAGCAATTAAATTAAGGGTTTGTGTAAAGGCAACAAAGTATTTTTTTCTGTTGACATCAAATTATTTAGTTGTTCTTATTTGATTGCCTCAAACACTAATATTTGATTGGTGTAGCTTTTGATTTGTTTGGGTTCTACGTAACAGTAATAAATGAAAGCACGACTGAGTTCTAAACCCGTATTATTTGCGCCCGAACAATACGCCCTAGCCACATCAGCGAAAGTGGCTACTGAACAAACGGGAATGCTATTAATTACAGGACGTTGAACGTAAACAAATACTTCGAATTTTACAGCTTTCATTTTTTAGTTTCCTGTTCAACTTTTTCATTGCGATTTTTTTTTTTTTAAGAACGACAAATGTCACTAACAAACACTGTTACTGTCCTTGTCGTTACAAAAATTACAAACTCTAAAGCTGTATTTTCGAACGAAGTCGCTCACATGAGTGGCCAAGCAAATATATATATATAGTAGTTGATTAAAGTATTGTATCTTGTTGACAGTGTTAATGCTTTGGCCAAATGCAAAGGTTTTGTACATTCAAGTGAGTATTTTTTTAGAAGAACAAAACCAATTTTGTTGCTTTCCAAGATTTGTTTAATCAACAAAATATTTTCTTGGGACTACTAAATATAATATGTTTGGTCATATACACTGAAAAGCCAAAAAAACTCGTACACCTGCCTAATATCGTGTACCCCTCCCCCCCCCCACCAACGAGCACTCAGAAGTGCCGCAAGACGACGTGGCATGGACTCGACTAATGTCTGAAGGTATGCAGGAGGCAATTCACACCATGAATCCTGCAGGGCAGTCCACAAATCCAATCTGCGCCAATTTGAGAAAGGGTTGCACGTCTGTCACGTTTAATGATTCTCGTCAGTCGTCGTTTGTCCCGTTCTTTCACGATCTTTTTCCGGCCGCAGCGATGTCGAAGATGTGATGTTTTACCGGATTCCCGATATTCACGGTACACTCGTGAAATGGTCCTACGCGAACATCCAAATGTTATCGCTACCTCAGAGATGCTATGTCCCATCTCTCGTGCGCCGACTATAACACCACGTTCAAACTCACTTAAATCTTGATAACCTGCCATTGTAGCAGCAGTAACCGATCTAGCTGCCGACCACATCGCGTTACTCTGAATGGTTCCATACCTCTGTTATTTGCGTACGCACGCCTATACCAGATTTTTTGGCTGTTCAGTGTATATTCAAGTGTTTCGTTGGCTGGAACAGACCTTCCTCTCAGTGATATTGCAACGACTCCACGGCAACAGCAGAGTTAAACATTGCCAGTGACAGTAGAAGTTATTGGCTGGCTGGTCTGTTCACAGTATTATGGTGGCTGAAAATAGATCCCGCGGTATTTTGTAAATGTTAAAGTCAAAAGCGGTAATTAAAATTATTAATGGCACCTTCAAATGTTCTACGGTATTAAACTGTTATTTATGAGCATGCAAGAGTGTACATGTTTGGTAAGTTAAAAATGTTTTAATTATTGTTGTCCTCTTTCGGAGTCGAAACTCGCCTCTTGTCATTCTCATCTTTGACCCTTTCATTTGATCATGTAAAAATTAAGACAATGGTGTGTTTAATGTACTTAAGATATGTTTTAAGTAGCTTCTTGTTGGAATTTCACACCTAAAATTTTTGTGCAGTACCAGTTTTAACACTTTTTCACTTTAAAAAAACATGTTGAAAATGAAGTAAAAAACGCAAACTACTTTTCGGACATGAATATTTCCTAAATGCTATTCTTAAGCATACATTACTAAAAAATAACGAAAAAAATGTTTTTAATAACAACTATCCCACCGAACCTCCACGCCCTCTTTTAAAAACAGGCCCATAAGACACGTATATACAGAAGTGCACCAAGTTGGGAGTAAAATTAAGTAAAGATATATAATGTGAAATTTTACAACTATTTAGACGCTTTTGATAGTTTTCCTATGAATTACATCATTCCAAAGACTGTTTTTAAAAACTTGGTTTATGAGTTTAGTTTTTCAATTATTATTTTATAGTGGCGCGTGAGGCGGATTTATCAACGAGGACATGACTTAACGTGGCCTGTGACTAATTTCCCAGCAGAAAAATGGTTTTCAGCGCTTAAAAGGTTAAAAGACGAATAAAAGATCGTCACTGGAAGAAGGAAAGCTCAGTAGGCACATTTCTTTGCACACAAAGTTACATCGCATTGGTATCATTAAGAACTTTTCCGGCAGGAAAACTCAGAAAAATCCATTAAGTTGAAGTAAACGATAAATATTGAAAGAAATTAAAGATGATAAACTATACTAGATAAAATAGTAGGTGTGAAATAAAAAAAAAATAATGGTAAGCAGAGTGTGTGGTCCGCGATACTGTAAAAAAGTTGTCTACTTGAAAATTCTTGTATTGAGTTGCAATAATGTACCAGTGGTGTGTGGTGAAGTGTTGCAAGGTAAGCTGGTGCTTGCTCACTGCTGTACACACTCAGCGGAAGCAGCAGCAGGAACCAGTAACCAGAGTGGAGCCAGGAGAAACCGTGTGTATTGCGTCCACTCACGAGAGAGCGAGGCACCCATTACACACGTTCTGTGACGTAAAATGCACTGTAAACTAGCAACGTATCAGGTACATCACAGAGCAAAACACAGCTTACCTTGCAACAGTTATCCACACGCCGTGCCGCTGCAATACACTAGGATATTTTTCTTTGCAGTTACCTGTTGGCAGTCCGAAACACGGTGGGTCCAAAAGTGGTGAAATAATGGAAGGCACTCCAAAGGAGAGCTAGGTGAGTATTGCCTCCAAACTAGCATAGTAATTTTTGTTGGTTTTTTTTTTTGCGTGGTCAGAATTTGGGCCGAAAAGGGGGGGGGGGGCTTATTCTGTTCCCAGGGTTGCACAAACTGTAAGAAAAGGGCCTGCGAGCTTCTGCAAGCTTTTTGGGGCGAGGGCAGACGGCTTCCTTAAAATACGTACAGTTACGATCAGAGAATAATGTTTTAAGAGAGCGTTGGAGAAAAATACACAATATACATAATAGACAAAGTATACAGGCTTACCTCGGTCAATGTAGAAAAACCAGAAAAAGGGCAGTCCAACAATACAGTGTTGCCAACTTTGTGAGTAAAACTTACAGCGGTGGAACATCTGCAAGAAGGCTCAGTGCAGTGGCCTTGAGTATTTTCATATGTATCTGACGCGTGTATTCTGAGATACGGCGCTTTGGAAAAGCCGTGTTTTTAACCCTTTTTTGGAGTGCTGTGAAATGGTGATTCTAAAGCGATTAACGTCTACAGCCTTGTATGAAACATGTGTTCTTTTCGTAGGTTAGCACATTGGACGCAAGTTTGATAGTTTCGTTGGAAAGCGTGCATTTCAATCCCACTGCAACGGAGTCGAAGCACCATATGGGCGAGAGTCTTAAGGGCACTGCCTATCGGCTGGTAGCTGCGAGATTGTAATAGGAAATCCTACGTGAAGGAAATTTCACCTCAGTGCGTTTATTTTAAATATAGGCGTTTCAGACAAAATTTATTCTTCGCCAATTATTTAGGAGAAGTTCCCTACAGCGAAGAAGTTTCCTGTTTTCAAGGAATTTTTTTAACATTTATGTTTTAAAAAAGAAGGACATCCTGCCTATCTATATTGAAAATATACGCTCGTAGCGATCTTCTAAAAAAATCGTAAAAAATTGTTTTTTTTTTAACGACTATCTTTAAAAGTTAACGCACTGAGATGTAATTGCCTTAACATGGTATTTGATGTTAAAATTTCGCAGCTGCCAGCCGGTAGGCAGTGCCCCTAAGACTCCAATGAAAAAACCAGCAGGGAAGCGAAGAAAGGGCCATGGCCCCTGGAAAGCCCAGCCCAAGTACCAAGCCGGCGGCCGCCAACTTCAAATGGGAAATCAACGTTAAACAATGTTCCTTCTAATTGCGTCAATTTTAAACATGACTATTTCAAACGAAAAGTATTATACGTGACATTTCTTAAGTAACGTTGCTACGTTAAGACATATTGCCGATTATTTTGTTTAATGCATTTTTGTTTCTAAAATGTAATATAGAAATTTTCATATACCAAAATATATATGTATGAAATTCAAAAGTAATTTAATGTAGCAATATTTTCAGAGAGAGAGTCACGTTAAAATATTTTATGTTTGAAATAGCTATCTTTAAAATAGACGCAATGAAAAGGAACTACGTTCAACATGTATTCCCCATTTGTGGTCGGGGGCTGCCGGGAGGGGGGGGGGCAGGCCCGTGAAGTGACCTCTACCACACNGGAGGGGGTGTTAACCTCGAGGATCGGAGGTCGCATCGCGTGCACGGAGGCCCTCGCAGTTAAGCGGGCGGTGTCCCCCACAACCCTGAGCCGTTCGCCGCTCGCAAAACAGGCCATCAAAGTCCTTCTCCAACCGCGGGACACATGTGCGCGTCGTTTCTGACCACGACACAGGCCCTGCTCTGCCTCGCGACGTCGATTAGATAGTCCCTTCCCTTCCGCGGCTGTTCCTTCCGCAACCTACTGCTGTTCCGTCGCCACGCCACTCTCCCCACTCACTACAGTCTCTACCAAGAGTTTAAGAACTCCAGCCATTTTAAGTCAGTGCGTCATTGATCTTTACCTTTTCAGGTAATGAATACTGACTAATTATTTATTATTGTATAAGTAAAAATAAGCATTTTCATATAAATAAATTTTAAATATCCCAGTTCTTCATTACGACATAACCTTATTAATTAAGTGAGTGAGAGAAGAGATTTGGGCGGCTTCTAACAGCGAGAGGTCTTGAGGGCCGATGAGGGTGATTAAGGTGATAATGGAGCAGCGTCGGAATGAAAGGCCGGCGGAAACGGGAGATCCCAGAGCAAACCCGCCGAACCAGTGGCATCATCCGGGAGCGACCCCGCCGGGAATCGAACGCCGTTCGCCAAAGTTGGAAGCGAGTAGTCTGACCCCTACACCACCGCGACCCCCCTGATGTTCGTGTCACGACGCTGCTCACTCCCGCCTGCACTGGCTGCCGCCACAGAACTGCTGTAGACTGCTCGCGGTTGATTGAGTTAAGGTTCATTATTCTCAGGTTGGAAACAAAACGAAGAGTTGTTATGGGAGAGTTTGGCATGGGGAGAATTTCCGCCGCTGGGTGCACAGTGGTCGAAATTGTAACTTTTAGATTAATTTAATTAATGTTTGGTCCAAGTATGCATTGCTATGGGAGCCCATTATAAAATGTAACTTCATGAAATTTGCATAACAAACATTATAATTCTAACGTATTTTAAAGCCTGTTTGGCTACTTGCATTTATATAATACTTGTATTTTTAACGTTAGCAGCTTATTAAAAAAAAAAAAAAAGAAAAACGCAATAACCCCGGAGATAAAGAAAAGAAAACTAAGATTTTGTTGAATCATTTCTCAAAATTCTGGTATACACGATTACCGATTCCCGTTTTGCTACTCTTTCATGCCTACTGTAGGCTACGTCTACGCGTTGCACAGAAAGGTTATATTTCTCTAGCTCTGTGCACTGCGAGGCTCAGTTGCCAATAACCTTCCGTGAGTTGAACTGAATCATAAACCGTGCTACTGCACTGTGTTATGACTGGCTCGTATCACTGATCACCCAACACAAAACATACTTCTTATTGGTTGTGATAACGAAACAAGTTATTTGTCATCTTAAAACACAGCACACATGAAACAATTTCTTATTTGCAACATAATAAATTATAATTTAATGTGAGAAGGACGGTGTTAAAACGGTTAGCTGTATCCTTTAAACCTCGTATTCGAATTTATTTAGACCTTCACATATGTTATGCATTTTGGTTTACTTCCGGAAGGGGGAATTTCTGTCCACGTCCATCAGAGCCACAGAATATGTCAATACAGAGAGACGGAATTGCGGTTCCTCTGATGTGGACGTAGCAATTCTTTGATTGGCTGTGCGACCCCGTGGAAACGTGCGTTGCATCCGATTGGCTACTCCGTGATACGAAAGTTTCCCTATTGGCTGGGCTGCCGACCGACAAGTCAGCTACCAAGCGCATGATTGGCAAACAGTGATCCGGCATGTTGCTGGTCAGTGACGTCATATTTGTGGAGTGTGCCGGTTGAGGTCACAGAATAAGCGAATGTTTCGCCTCTGTATACCTAGGTACTCTACGCCAGCATTACGGCACTGCTGACAAGAAGCATGTAGCTATGTTCGCTAATCAGTTCCTGGCGTACTCCAGTCACAGTTAGTTCAGACTTTTGTGAAGCCTTGCTGAAGATCTACTTCCAGGATACTCCTCCGCCTCGTGCAAACAAAGCTTGGAAAATTACACCAGAGGGCCAACACACCGCATTCGTCCGCACTCAGTGTAATCAAATTTTGTATAAGTACTATTTTTACTAGGCATTACCAACATACCTATATTCTCTGTCTTTATTCATATTAGTTATAAATTTTATATTATAATTTCTAGAAAAATATAACTAAAAGATCAGTTTAACCAAAAAAAAAGATACTTATAGTTAACACAAGTATAAAATGTTTGTGATACATGATATGTTAAGGAAACAATTAAACACGTCATAAATGAGATTATTTTTCAAAGTTTCTATTCAAAAAGTGTGAAGAAACGGTTAGAATTTCCTTAAAAAAGTCAACTAATAAGAATCTATTTTGTCGCTTCCCTCTCGGGTAGCTGTTAAAGTGTTCTAAATACTAACGGGGGTTTAAAAAAAACACTTATACAAGCACGATGTAATTTAAATAGTTCTGCTCGTGTAAGAGTATGTAAGTTCAATCGCCACCAAATCGATTCAAATCATTACATGGGCTCCAATCAAAGTCCCGTTCACGATTTCTTTATTGCTCTGCGGACAACTCACCTGCGAACGTAAAACTGATTCCACAAGCAAACCCGCATTGCGAATCTGTTTAAAATAAAATAACGTCATTTAATTTTCTCTGCAATCGAAGCTGGCTCGCAGCTGACCC
This sequence comes from Clitarchus hookeri, assembly GCA_002778355.1. Lineage (NCBI taxonomy): Eukaryota > Metazoa > Arthropoda > Insecta > Phasmatodea > Phasmatidae > Clitarchus > Clitarchus hookeri. Next base: position 287,121 of record NQII01001658.1, on the reverse strand, counting down.
CGGGTGTCTTTACGCCTAGCGAGACAACTACCAACTCCCTCGCGTAGAATCGGCATGCAGTCTTACTGCTGTGAATTCCAACGAAAAATATCGTGCGATAGGTGGCTAGGTCTTACCCCTCCCAAACTTACCGCATCTCCCTACAGACACCAACAGAAATTAAGTTCTACAATTACTATTTACCAAATCACTCAAAACTTGCTCAATGCCTGGCTTAGATGTATCATATTACAATTTTCCATTAAAATATTCACACATAAAAATTAAACGTTACTAGTTTGTGATACGTTGAGGTTATTTTTTTGCGAAAATATTTCGTGCCAAGATAGTCTCCAAATTGCTCATGGTTTCCTAGTACTTGTATTATTGGGTGACACACTCGCAGATTTCCGCAGGCGAATCACGTTGGCCAATCACAGGACAGCGGAAGTTCCGCTGGGACAGTCAAACAAGGAAACGATGCTTCTCTTCTACTGCAGCCGGCGAGGAAAGAAACCCTGCAGACATGAGCACAGGACGTTGAAACCTAACATGCTGGCCGACGTTTCGCGATTAATCGCCATCTCTAATGATACGCTATGGTTAGAGACCTGAAAAATTCGCGAGTTCAACGACCTACATGCTGAACTCTACAGCAGTCTTATGTACAAATATGCCGATTTCAACTGCACATTGGATGTCTGCTGTCACAGTGGAAGACGACGATTGGGCCAGCGTTGTCCAGGAGATGTCAAACATCGAGTGGTACAATGGCTGAAGTTATATAAACACACGTGTTTTGAATTCTAGCTTGTCCCAAAATGAATCCGCGAATTTTTCAGGTATCTAGCAATTGTATTCGTTTTAGAGAATTTCCTTATGATCTTTGGCTTCTCATTGGCTGGCCAGAAAGCTGTGACTGCGGGTGGATGTTTCCACCGGTGTTCGTTTTAACCACAAAATAGCGCTCCGCAAGATGTCTTCTTTACGCACTATCCAGAATGGAAATACGCTAAAATAAACTGTTATGCGTTGAACTGCAGCATAAGTAAAATAATTAAAATATGTATGCTAATTTGAATTGTCAATTTTAAATATATGGTGTGAGATATAGTAATCGCCATCAGGCGTACACAATACGGAATCGGTTTGATTGTTTTCCGAGATACGACAAAATTTTGTTTAGTAATGTTGCACTGTCTCATAAAATGGCGGAAAAAAGAGGCTATGCGTTGACACATTTTGATTGTTGTGATAGATACGGTCAGTATACAAAGTTACGTTTAATTTAGTTACGTGGTTTCGTAGTAGAGCATACTAAGCTAAAATATGTATATGGCCGCCGCTTTGCAAAGAAGTGCCTGGCTCACTTAATCCTCTCAGACCTAGAGTACACAATTGTGTACATTACGCATGTGTGGGTAATTGCTGGTCTGTACTGTACCCGAACATATAGCTACATGCCATTGGCTGTGACAGCGAAGCAAGAGTTGTGTCAACTTGAGTACAGCGCGCATCATAATATTTGTTATCTGTAGTACTTGAATCCGTAAATTTAAGTGGGTCTAAAAGGGTTAAAACATATAAGTTTACATGGCCTTCTGTAGTACTCCTTGTTTGATAAATTTGTAAGGAATCGGTTAAATAATGTTTCCGGGCAAGTAACAAAATTTTATTTAATCATATGGTACTATCAAATAAACTGGCCTACAAAACAGGCTATGTGTTGACACATTTTATTGTTGCAACAGATACTTACAGCAATCATAATTAAATTTAAATTGGTTACTTGGTTTTGTAGATATAGTATACTAATCTAAAATGTGTATATGGCCGCCATTTTTAAATATCTGTATGACCCATTTGAAACATATTAGTTTATATCACCTACTATAGTACTACTTGACTGACAAATTTGTTAGAAATTGGTTTTTTTTTAAATATTACATATTAAATATTACATTTTTTTTAAATATTACATAAAATTTTATTTTTACATGTGGTGCTATATTGCAAGAAGGGGGACAAAATAGGTTATGTAGTGACACATTTAATGATTGTAACAAATACTTTCAATTTACCAAGTTTAGATGAAATTGGTGGAACGGTATGGTAAATACAGTAAATAAACCTAGAATATTTATATCGTCGCCATTTTGAGAATAAGTGCATTGTGATTATAATTTCACATGTTTACATTGCCTACAATAGTGTCACTTACATGCCAAAATTCCAAATTTTTTTATGTAGAGCTGTATTCCAAAATTACGAACCAGTATCATTATCTCTTTCTAAATTCAACATTTACATGATACACCGGTAACGAATCAAATTTGGTTTAAATCGGATTAATGGTTCCCGAGACATGACACAGCGCACTAGATGTTGAAATTGTTGCAATTTCGAACATAAACAATAAACACACGGTGTAATTTAAATCTATAGAAGTCGAATGTCCTTATGTGTGCCAAGTGTGGCAAAATTCGGTTAATTGGTTCAAAAAGGTTTATAAAAAAAGGGGGGATACATGCAGACAGACATTCCGGTGATTTCATCACCCTATCTTTCCAAGGAAAGTGAATTAAGTGTCCCTAGACAATTTAAGTAAGCAAGAAACCAATGATTCAATATATCGCGTGGTGCCGAGCCTTAATGAAGTTATTATTCCCATTTTCCACCCGAACAACTTTCCTGGCGAACTTGTGACGAACGGGGAGGTTTCCGTTCTCGTTAGTGGCTTCGTCGCCTGCGGCCATGTCCCGCGAACGTCGTAGTTGTTGATGCCTTGACGTTTCTCCGGCACACGGGTTTTCTTCTGCTGTCTTTATTATCTTGTTGACGTCGTCGCTCTGTTGCAAACCCCTGTCAGTCCTGCACGGTGGGCCTAATCGAGGCATCTGGTTTGTTCAGCGCTGCTCCACGGGCCTCGGATTTTGCTTTTATTTCCTCCCGTTATGCGGTGATTGTCTGAAGTTCTCTTCGTCGTTCTAAGCTTTCTTTTTTTTCGGTCTCTTCAGCGTCTGTGTCTTCCATCCTTCCCCTCCTGCTACGCTAAAACACGTGAATTATGCCACGGCCGCTCTCCGTGGCTGGGTATTCAAGAAACAGGATTCATAACCAAGGAACTTCTAACGGTCTTGCCGAATGTTTGAGCGCTTAAGGTTCCCGCCTACCTGGTGCTTGAACTGCGTTGCAGTGTGTTATAAATACACGTATTTTTCACGAAACTATTAAACGTGCGTACAGTGAGCTGATATACGAAAAGAACACACTTCAGATGAAGGCTATTGCGTACTTTCAAAATGTCATGTACGTTCTAAACACCATTTCAGGGTACTCCAAGACGGCTAAAAACTGATTTTTTTTTTTCAAAGCGTTGTATCTCGGAATATATGTATCTTATACATACAATATTACTCAAGGGCACTGCACTGAACATTCCTACAGACTTTCCACCAATGAAATAATAGGGTCACCGCTGAAAGTCCCATATGCCCACGCAGAGCGACTAGAACACTGCATGCCAGTTCCGAGTCTTGCGGTTAGCGGCGATGGCGCACTTGATGCGCGTGGCAGTGCCGCCCTTATCGCTACCGCACTACTCGCCCTCAAAAGCAGTGTACTTGTGTGTAACTCGAAGTTTAACTAGTAAAGTCTGCACAGGGTTGACTGAGCACTTTTTAAATAAACCTATGGGAAATGCCACTGCCCCTAACTCCATGTGTTTTAACCGACCTCAATTTTTTTTTCCTTCTATTTTTGCAGGGTTCTGGGGATATTTATTGCTGACCTATTACTGCGAGTTCAGCAACATTTTTTTCAATACATTTGATTTGTTCGAGTTCAATGCAGTTTCGCAGAAGTCCATCGGGCTCATCAAGCAGCCTCTCTTTAAGAGGCCGCTGTGGTGTGGCGGTCAGAACACTTCCCCCCCCCCCGGCCAAGGAGAACTAGGTTCGATTCCCGATGAAGTTACCCAGTTTTTCGCCTGTAGGGAAAACATGATGGACGTTGTCAGTGGCGGGTTTTCTCGGGACACTCCCGTTTCTCCCCGCCCTTTCATTCCACCGCTTCTGTATCCTCAACTCACTTCACCTTTATCTTGCAGCGTAGGGGAGGAGCCTGGAACCTGAGTACCTGGTGGGTTGGTCGTGACGAAAGCGGAATGATCGATCCTGTCTGGCCAAACCCTGGTTACAGGTCCTAGCGGTGGTAAACCGGCGAAAGTGTAAGAGCAAACTGGTCTCCAGTGAGCTTCGGTGGGGCCTGCTCGTGAGAAGTCGTGATCTGATTGGGTTTCCCCTGCCACTGCGAAGGCTGCCAACGCATCTCCTTAATGGGGCAGTGATGTGAATATACAGCCTAGCACTGCTCAAGTCTATCTCCACCTCCTCGTGGTATGGGCTGGTAACACGGCGGCCGCGCCGTGGCTAACGGAGTGAGGACGATTGAAGGCAGTAACGGCCTGTCTGTGCACAGATAACCAGTTACGGCGAGATTATGTGCAGTCTTCCAGAGGCTGTATATATTCTTCGTCTTGCGGTGAAGACCCGCGAACCAAATTGCACTCCCCCAGCTGAGGCCTTGACCTGGCAAGTCGGGCTGATCTCGGGGTGGCGGAGATCTTACGAAGGGATTGCCTGGCGTCCTGGAGGAGTTGGACTGTCCTGGGTGAAAACTCAGTGTGCATGTCTCAAAATTGTGGGTACCCAGGGGATGGATCAGCGTGAAAGCCCAGGCTTCGGCCGTGCTGATCGCGGGTCGGACTCTGGGTGGCATTGGTTGAACCTTCCACTGGAAGGAGATCTGGAGGTGGGTACTTGCCTGGAGGGCTGGCTCTGCATGACGTGTCGGGCCGATTTGCTAGTGCGTGCAAGAGGACTGATGCCCCGGTGCAAGGCTCTGAACTTGCACGTAGTGTTCTCGTCGCACTGCGTGTACCTATGCCTCTTTCAGCGGTCACTCTGTTATTGTATTGATGAAATGTCTGTAGGAAGATTCAGTGCAATGCCCTTGAGTAGTTTTCCGTGTATATTACGAGTATATTTTCAGAAACAGCGCTTTGGAAATGCATGTGCAGTATTCAGCCAGTTTGGAGTACCCTGAAATAGTGTTTCTAATGTGTGTGACGTGTTGAAAGCACTCGACAGCCCTCGTCTGAAATGTGCGTTCTTTGCGTAGAGCAGCACGTTGGACGCACGTTTAATAGTTTCGTAAGGAAACGTGAATTTCGAACACACTGCAAGTCGGTTCAAACCCCAGGTAGGCGGACTCTCCGTGGTGATGCTCGTACTGTGCACATTAGATCTGTAATAGTGGCACTTTATAACTATATGAACGCCCACAGATAAGAATACGCCATTACAGTCGTACTTTCCTCTTCCCACTTAAGGAAACTGCATAGGTCAGCTTTAAAAATGCGATATTGAACCATTTTCACGAATTTTTTCTTAATATGGTAAAGAGTAAAAAAAAAAAATAGGGGCACAGATGATTTTTTTTTTTTTTTGGGCAAGAAAGTATTATCTATTTCCAGAACATTTACTGATATAGGCCTACGCGTATTCGCGCAAACAACGATTTCAGAGAAAATGTTTCAGTGCATACTCCTCTTAAGAGCTGATCAACTCCTCTAGACTCAATATTGAACGGTTTTTGTGATTTAGTTTATCTGAAAGACTGTGGACACTACACTGGAGTAAGTAGTGTCTACGATGACTGCCAGTGACAATGTATTCGTGACACGGAGTGAGTAAGGGCCTTGCCAAATTCGCGATATCTTTTGAGACAGGTTATACTTTAAAAACGAGTACGTTTGCACGGTGTTCGTGGGTGAGTGAAGAGATTTGGGCGGCTCTTAACAGCGAGGTCTCGAGAGGCTATAGGAGTGATCGAGGTGAGTATGGAGCAGCGCCAGAATGAAAGGGTGGGGGGAGCGGGAGATCCCCGAGAAAACCCACTGACCAGCGGCATTGTCTGGCACGATTCTCACATGCGAAAATCCGGGAGTGACAAGGCCGGAAGACTGCGAACCTCCTTGGTGTTGAGGCGAGCAGGCTAACCGCTCAGTCACCGTGGCCCCACGGTGTTTGTCGTTCGGTCGTATTTCTCTGACGTACACTGAAAAACTTCTACCCTGAAGATGACGCAATCCTTATATGCGTGGCCCAATCACGCGCGGTTTAGTCGCAAGTTTCAAAGACTGAGCGCCTAGACGGCATCCAATGAGCAAGCAATGTCGGCTAGAGTACGAACAGGACTGTCAGTTATAACAGGACGCCCGATAACTATAATTCATTCACGGTTACTTCACACTTTTATGAAGCCCTGCTAAAGTTATACTTACAGGATATTCCTCCGCCTCTTGCAAACTAAGCTTACCTAACTCAAGAAAATTACACCAAAGGACATCGCACCTAATTCGTACGCACCTAGTTGTAATTGTATTTTGCATGAGAACCATTTCTTACTAGGCGCTACCAGCACAAATATTTTCTCACTGTTTTTATTAACATTTACTATTAATTATATTATAATTATTTATAAATAATATATAGGTAAAAATTCAAATAAACTAAAAATAAGAAATTTTATGTTAACGGAGGTATAAAACGGCTGGTATACATGGCGTATTTGGGAAATAACTAATCACGCTATACATGGGGTGATTTTTCTAAGGTTTGATTACAAAAGTGTGAAGAAACCGCAAATACGCTATACGTGAATATTGCAGGTCCCTAAATGATGTTCACTGTCAACTGAGTACTTTTGAAAGCCCTGCTCAAGATCTATTTGTATGCGCATTGTGTATTCTTCCACCACATGTGACATTAACATATTCGTGGTTCTGATCACTTTGTTCATACGCCGCTCGAGTAAAACTTTGTGAAATGATTAGAAAAGTAAATATTTTACACATTTGCTCAGTTCTTACACATGTGTCAAAAAACCAATAGACATTGCTTCAGTTTTTACTAATGTTTACTTTCAGTTCAGCATTTAGTCTTGGAACTAATTAACGTGCGCTGTTGCCAACTTCACTGACTGGAGAGATTTGGATGGCAAATGCTGAGAATATATTTATATTTTATTTTAAAAGTCTCGATTTTTCACAACAAACAGATAACACACAATTAAAATTACGCAGAAAAATATTAAATAACTTGAAAAAGGTAAATTTCCTGTAATCGTACTTTGTCAGTGATTACTATGAATCAGAGATTATGACGCGAAAAAGAATAATTTATGCAAAATGGGTGAAGTCTTGAGAGCCGATAAGGGTGAAGCGAGGTGAGTATGGAGCAGCGCCGGAATGCAAAAGCGGGGGAAACGAGAGAAGCCCCGAGAAAACACGCTGGCAATAGGCATCGCCTGGCACGATTCCCACGTTCAAAAATCCGGGGGCGAGCCCGCCGGGAATCGAATCCGGTTCTTTCTGGTGGGAGGCGCGTTATCTAACCACCACACCACCGCGGCCCCGGCAGGGATGAGCTAGACCGATGCACGCATAACGGCGAACGATATCGCCCTGAGGCGACTATGGAATGTGGATGGCATGTAATGTTTTCGTGTGCTCTCAGAGGCAGATAGGAAACGCTGAATTATGTAAAGTACTAGCTTCTATCCGCGGCTTCGCTCGCGAGGTTACAGTATCAAACTTATAGGGAGAAATAACGGTATTTGCTAGTAGATAGACGCTGATCATAAACACAGAATAGAGCACTAACGATGTCTCATTTTTTGGTGCAAGAATCGCTCTTTTACATAGCCACTGGTCGTCATTTATATTTCTTTGAAGATATATATATATATATATATATATATATATATATATTTCTGATTAGGGCCTCTATCGCTTTTTTGGGTGACATTGTGATTTCGTCCCACACTAACAACTTACATCTTTATACCGATGTTTTGTAGTTGCATATCAATCGATAAGTTATTTTCCATATCGATATATCGGGCAACGACGCAGCATTGTACCCCGAGCGCTAATTTTACTAAAAAAAGATTTCCTGAGGGAATGAACTATTTTTTCGGGATAAAAAGTAGCCTATGTCATTTCCAGGTCCTCCAACTATCTCCGTGCAAAAAAATCACTTCGATATGTTTCTTCGTTGCGACGTGAAAGAAGGACAAACAAACACACTTTCGTATTTATAATATTAGTTAGGAGGGTTAACAAGTTGGACAAGCGGTGCGATGGAATAACCAGCGGAGGGAACTGTCGCCGTGCCGTCCAATTGTCCTAGCCTCAAGGACGCGCAACGCGTACACCCTATAAGAAAATGTTGGCATTTACGACTGTGTATACGCGTACACCGAGGAAAAGAATCATTGTTGTCGTAACAAGATTTCTTTAGCCACGCCCCAGTCTGTTAATTATAGTGACGGCAATAGATTGAACTGCTGGTAGAGTGCTGTTTCAATTGAGAAGGTTCTCCTAGCGCAGATTGCAGGGAAGAAGAGCGGACGAGGAGGAGCATGGAGGTAAAGGCCTGTCTACACGTGCGCCATCCCGACCTGCGTCTTAAGACAAAGACAACGCTGATTGGCGCACGTCGCGACGCTCTGACGTCACGGCTCTGTCCGAACCACCCGTGCGCCATACTGACCTGTGTCCCAAGTCAAAGCATTCAGAAAATTGCAACTTTAGTCCCTAGCCGTGACCTCGTGTGATTTAAAAAAAAAACACTTCAGATACGTGCACGGGCATTTGTGAAATTTGAACGTCGTCAAAGTAAACAATGAACGCGTAAGGTTGGCTTTCTCAGTATCAATGCGGCGAAATGCTTATATTAGTGCTGTCAGCGTTCGAGGAGGACTATTTAATATTAAGGATGAAAATTTTTAAAATAAAAAAAAAAGGTTCAAATATAATTCCTGGATGTTGGTTAGCGAGTTTATTTAAAACAAAACAGTTACATTATAAAGATAAATAAATATTAATATAATCTATCTTCAATGAATTAAATAACCGTTAATTCAGCAATATCAATATCACTACGCACAATAAATAAAGCGCCAACTTTACCGCGGCCTGGTGTCAGATCCTGAACGCTCACATTCGGACAACGCATTAGTGGACCATATATGGACTGTGTCTATGTGACGTCTCTTGACGTCGAGGTCGGTTCACGTCCACCTCCACAGGTACGGGCCTTGACGAGGGGGGGGGAGAAGGGTACGCAAGAGGGGGTTGTGGTTGTAATGTCGGAGATGGGAATGCACTCTAAACTCGAATCAGTGAAAAGTCACTGATTCGCAGTCAAATGCAACTACTTTAATGAGTGGAAATGACTCCACTTAGAATAAGGTGGAAAATCACTAAATTGATTCAGAGGGGAAAATTCACTGAATGAATCAGTAAATACTTCATCGAATCAGTTTCTTATATCATTTTTTTCTTTTATTTTGTTTCCACAGACGTTTAATATTTGGTTGGTTCACATAAATATTTGGTATAGCCGGCCGTATAATACAATTTCAATTATTAAAAACTTCATAGCTTGACCGGGTTCAGAACCCACGACCTATAGACCCGGAGCTCTGCGTTTATGCTCTGTTGGCTATTGTGACTAATAGCTGGGAATGAAGATTTCTAAATTTTTCAAGAGCGTAAAGTATGGCGTGTGCGTAGATAAATATTGTCACGTTTTACAGTTATGTTTTGGGTTTTCTGAGGAAATTCCTACCTTAAAGATTGTTTATGCCATTGTTAGGCATCAAGTAAACCACTAACAAACACTGTACTATCCTAATTGTCTGAAAAATTGCTAACAAACTCTAGAACATATACACATGGTTTTAACTGACCCACCAGGCAAAGAAGCAAATCACTAAAAAACAGCGAATAAAATGGTTGAAGAATCAGTGGAAAATGTCACTGAATCATAAAGTGAAGGAAAATTGGCGTTTTTCACAAATTTGTCAGTTAAGATTACCTTAAGTGACTGTCGAATAAGTCAGATGCTGTTAACTAATTCAAACAGCTAAATTCTCACTGGTTCATATTTAGAGTGCATAGACTGTCGTTTACGATAGTTACTCCGCGCACGCCACTGAACAATGTTTTTGGTTTAGTCGATATAAGTCCGCAGCAGATAACCAAACTACCTTATGCGTCCGAAGAAACACGACTATACTACCCACTCCCCGTTTTCAGAGTGTGAGAGTTCACAAATAACTACAAACAAGTTTTAACACTTTATATTTTTTAAGAAAGAATACAAAAAAAGCTGAATGGCAAACAACCCATAAAGGACTAATGAAATTTAAATTTATAGAAAATCAGGCCTTGATAAATAGTGATCACAATGAGTAACAAATCATTAATAATTCCTACAATTGGTACAATTCACTAAAACGCATCACCAGTATTGAAGCACAAACGGGAAAAATTTACAACGTGTATAAAATGCATCTCGCCTCCATTACAACAAGAATTTAATTTACAATGATCCAAGCTTTAGTCCACCTGCAACAGATAAAAAATTACTATCCTTTCTGAGAATTATTTACAGCACTCATTAAACTTTAAAATACTGCAGAAAGGAGGGCAGCAAGAATTTCCCAACAAAGCCTCAATTTCCAATAAAATATTATTAAAAACAATTAAAACAGTTGCTGTGGGAGGCAGTCGTTTGGGCCCCATCGAAGCTCCGATCGATACAAATATTACAAAAACGAACAAACTATTAAAATGATTACCGCCCTAACGATGAAGTTGTGGAAACAGTGAAATAGCAAACATTATTTAAACTTGGGCGGCGAACAAGGACGAGCACGACACGTTAAAAAAAAGGACACACAGTAACGTCACCCTTTTTTTTTTTAAGCAGAAACGTAATATCGAAGGGCAGCCAAAACCAAATTTTTTAAATGAACTTACACTACTGCGCACCCAAAGTATACCAACACTTTCCACACAAATTACCAAACATTTTAAAATAAAAAAACTCTACCGCAAACTTAACGTTTTCCACGACTCGCCGTTTCTTAAGTGACAAGTGCAACTAAGCCACCAGGAACAAACTATGATCTTGCAGACGTAGGGAAGCGGCGTAGCTCTGCAGACGCCTGAAGGGCGTAAAGTAGACAGAGCGAGGCCGTGCAAGGCCTTAAGTAAACTACCACGACAAATCAAGAAATGTGACGCACTAAGGGGAAAGTGGAAGGCAAGGAGGAGGGAAAGGAGGGGATCCGAGCCGAGCAAAGAGTACGCCACCGCACAGAAGTAAATGTCGCTGATAAACTTAACGCGACGGAGCTAACGTCGCAAGATAAATGAGCACGCAACGTTGGTTCTGTTCTGCGCGTTCTCTCGATAGCACTTTGCCATCGAAATACTGCCAACGTAGACAGTAATAACAACAGACCTGTATGTTCTGCGATTATACGTGTAACTAAACACGTTCTGTTCTGCAACGGAATAAATTCAGCGCACTAAAATAACTTCTGTGAACTAACAGATCTTACTGTTGCCCGGACAGATGCTGCTGGTCAACGGGTTTTCTCGGGGGTCTCCCGTTTCCCCCCGCCCATGTATTCCGGGGCTGCCCCATTCTAACCTAATTTCACCCTCGTCGGCTCTCAACACCTCGTCGTTAAGAGCCGCCCAAATCTCTCAACTCAACTTCCTGTTGGTGGTACAGAAGTTTGGATGCTGCGGCTCTGAAACCAGATTGCAGGACCGTTCTTCTGTCACTCGCCTGCAAAGTGTACTGTATTTGCACTTGCCTGCAAAGTACTGAAGAATGCAGGAATTGTGAGATTTCCCGTGCATCCATGGTAGTTTTTCTACATTTCGTTCATAAAATAGACAAATGCGGAGTGAAGTTTCGAACTTTATACTGCAGCGACGTTAAACATTACTATACTTGGAGACTGATCAATGTCACCCTTTCCATAGTATGTATGCATTTTAAACTTCCAATACAGTTTAAGAAGTTTACTGGGAAAAAAAATTTCCGTTTTCCAAACTAAGCGAATGCTTGGATTCGCTGTTTAAATTTAACGGTGGTGGGGTTAGCTCAAATGCACTTAAATCACTGGCTTAAAATATAACAGAAAAATTCTTCGGCGAGGGAAACAGACGCTCATAAATGTAAACACCTAAATAACAGATAATTCATATGCATCGTAAAAGGTTTAAACGCTGCAAAAGTAGCAGCGTTACACGGTTTGGTATACAGAAACTCTGCAATTGTATTAAAAAGGGGTTTTTCTCGAAAAAAAAATTTAAGGAGCAGCAATATCGTAATTTTGATTTTCACAAATACATTGGAAATATGGCACTGAACTTCATTTCCAGTTTACACCCATATGAAAACCTTTTCCCCCAACACCCCCNTTATAGGTGCGTATAACTGGCTCAATGAAAAGTGTGATTGAAAATTGTTCACTCTTAGACGCTTTGTCTGCATATTGAAAATGACGTGTTATAAGTGGCAGTTTTTTTAAGTTTTCATTTTTTTTCTCTTGTATTGTGTAGGGCTTATTAACGTCCCCCGGTGTTATGCCTGAAGGCTTATCAGGGGACGGCTTACAAACTAACTTAACCTAACCAAAAATTAACGCCCACGTCTTACCTGGGCATTCGAACCCAGATCCTCCCGCACCCCAGACCGGCAGTGAACCAACCAACTGCACCACAAGAAGTCGGCCTTTTCTTTTATGAGGCGAAAAAATAAATGCCTCGGAACGACAGCGTATTTTTGGAAAACGCTTAATCTGGCGTAGATCCGCGGAGTTAACACACACGAAACTAACTCCGCAGTCAGGATCTCGCACTGAGTGAAATGAAACCCTTCTAAGACGTCTTGTGAACTCCCCCGCGATGTCGGGGAGCTGGTACAGTCGCCCAGTGTTCCCTCAGCGGCGAAGTGTCTAGAGAACAGAGGTCAACACAGCGTCGTGATCGTCTGGCGAGTGGGCTGGAGTAGTACGTGGTTCGACATCCACACACGTCGTAGTTTAGAAACTGCGGTCACTGACCTGGCACACAGGAGGTTAGAGGCCCGCGATGAGATCTATCACCTTTGACCTTCCCGCGGCGTCAAATCCAAACAAAGAAACAGGCAGGTCCTCCGCGTCCCGGTGGTCACTTCGCCCAGTTTACCATACACCTGCATTAAGTGCGTTCGCGGTGAAGTGAGCGCTTTTGAAATACACCTTTGGGAACTATGACTGCGCATAGCTACATATATACTACAGTGCACAAAATCATGCAGGTGTCCAGTTAAGGGCGATGGATACCAAAAAATTAATAATTTTATATTTGCACCAAACATTGTCCAACTTGTAACCATTATTATGTGATGACTTTTCCTCGAATAAAAAACGTTTAACTTTATATTTTTAAAATAATTTTATGTCAAATAAAAAATGATTCTGTTTTGTTGCAGCCATAATACCAAATACTAACTAAGTTGTACTAATGAAAAAATTTACTACTAAAACAAATGCCTTGGGTTACTTTTTGACATATATGGAAGCACCAAATAACAATTTACACATTAAAAAAATTTTAAAATATGAAAAAAAAATTTGNTAAAAAAAATTTTAAAATATGAAAAATATTTGTATATTTAACCTTTTTTTTTTTCATTAGTTTGTTATTTGGTGATTACATATGTGTCACGCGGTAGCATTAGTTCACTTCGTAATTTTTTTTCATCTGTACGACTTAGTTAGTATTTGTTACCATGGCTGCGGCAAAAGCAAAACAGAACAATCTCGTGTTTGTCATCTAATTATTCAAAAAATATAAAGTGTACTTTTTTTTTGTTCGAGGAAAATGTCATCACATACAATGCGTACACATTGAACAATCTTTGGCACAAATATAAAATTATTAATTTTTCTGTATCCGACACCTTTTAGGGTCCCGCCTACAACTTGCCACGTTTGAGGCAGAGAAGCGCGGAAGCGATAAGGGCGACACTGCCACGCGCATCAAGTGCCCCGTCGCCACTAAATGCAAGGCTTTGAACTGGTTTGCAATGTTCTCGTCCCTCTGCGCGTACCTATGGGACTTTCAGCGGTGATCCTATTATTTTATTGGTGGGAAGTCTGTAGGAAGGTTCAATTCAGGACCCTTAAGTAGTTTTTGTATGTATCTGACGCGTGTATTTTGGGATACAGCGCTTTGAAGAAGTCGTGTATAGCCGTTTTGGAGTGCTCTGAAATATCGTTTCTAATGTGCGTGACATTTTGAAAGCACTCAAAAGCCCTCGTCTGAAGTGTGAGTTCTTTTCGTAGGTGAACATGTCGGACGCACAGTTCCGCGGTAAACCACGTATTTCAAACACCGCGACGTTGTTTCGGCGCCAGGTAGGCGCGAGCAAGTCGTCGGCAAATTACAAGAAGTCAGTAGTGTGGCGATGTTATCGACTGTGGTCAGTTTAACAGGGACGAACCCGTAGACCAGGCTCGAGACGGCCGCGTCGCACACACGTACGTCAACATCACCTCATTGTTACGTGTTAGTAGAACGAACGTATTTTCTGTACATCCGTTGTCTGCGCGTTTACGCGTATGTCAGCAAATAAAGGTAATACTTCTTACCAGAAAATATTAAATAAAACAATTACCTTGACCCGTACAGTTTCGTTTTTATAATATACTGCTCACAAAATTTTTTTGCATAGATCAGAACCCAGGATGTTATATTGAATAAATGTAATTTACATTTCATGTTGTTCTCCTAATAGCACATAAACTGAAGGGGAAAAAACGCAACACTCGTTTACATTATCCCAGCATAAAACTAGCAAAAGGAATAAACTGGAAAACAACTAAAACAAAGTAATATCATCAGTTGCAATAACAACAAAACAGATCTTCCCAGATGCATTGACAAAGTTCAATAACGCTTAGGACCTCCACGATTCCTGAGGCACGCGCGTATCCGACGAGGCTTGCCAAAAACAAGATCATTTAGTATTTCCTGAAGCGGATTGTCCCATTCCACAACTGCGGCAGTTTTTAAGGCCTGAGGTTGAACCTACTATATCTGTGTACGTGCAATACGCATGTCGCTGGAGGGGAAGACGCCAATGTTTACATGATTCACACAACGTAGGTACGATTCACTCCTACTAGAAACAAAAAGATTACATATTACTTGGCGAACGGGGAATATGCTCAACTTTTTTGTGAGAAGAATATTTAGTTTATTATAAGAGAAAAAATCGTGAAAATTGTTAAAAATCGCATTTTTGGAGCTTACCTGCCCAGTTTCCTTAACAGGTAGGAGAAAAATTAAACTTCACGGCCGTAGTTTAATCCATGGGCTTTCATTGCGAGTAATAATATCCCATTGTTACGGATCTCAAATGCACAGGAAAGCCTAACAGTGGAAACACTGCACGCAGTTTCAGCGCCTCGCGCGTAGGGGCGACGGGGCGTTTGTCGTGCGTGTTACCGTCGCCCGTATCGCTGTACCTCAGAGCCTCGACTCTTAAGGCGGCACTGGCAGACCGTAGCTCGCCCACAGCAGAGATCAGAGCGAACGTGACGCCAGGGATGTCCGTGCGCGCCTCTGGGAACCGTCTACTTTCCGCGGGAGTGCGATCACGCATGACTTCGTACAGGCTGCCTCGTCGGCCATAGTGCCGTCGTCACGTCGTTCTGCATCGTCTGCGCGAGCTGGTGGTTGACGTGGGTCGTGCGCCGCGTCGCCTCCAGGAGTTAAGGCTCGGCTCCACCCCTTCTGCAGACATTGTTCGTTTTCGTGACATAACATTCTTGATTTTAATTGTTTGTTATGTGCTGGTTGTAAAAAGCCAGGAACATATTTATATTCTCTCAATAAGGTTCTGCCTCTTTGCAAGCAGGAAATAACACACAGTGGAAATTATATATACGAGTAATAGACAACTAGTAAATCGTAAATTGTCTATAATAAAAACATTCAAATCATACTTCTGAAACTGAAATTATGAAACGAAATTCGAAAAATTCCTGCATGATAGGTGGAGACGAGTTTTAAGGATGCTAAGAGATGACAAAATACGCTCAAGGAGGAGAACATGAAGAAAAAAAAATCGAAATGGGAAACGGGGCCGGGCATCCACTCCAGACTCTCTCTCGCCGCCCGGCCTTCAACGTCGACCAATCGCCGGAGGGAGGGTAGGACGCCGACCTTGAACGCTGTTTCATTACACGTTCGTTTGTCTGGCGGGCGGCGTCCAATCTACCGGCGGTAATGTCCAATCTTGCGCCACCAACCCCGTAGACAAGGGTAAGGGGAGGAGGGCAGGGGGGTGCATGTTGTAGTATTCCCCCTCCCCCACCAACCCCCTCACACACCCTTCATCGCACCTCGAGTGCGTCACACACCGACAGCGACCTAAAGGCCGTGACCCCGAGAAAACCCTACTCTTTCGCCTTCTGGACGAACGGCGCCAAGTCCCCCGATAATCACAGGCAAAGACAACGCCAGCACCTCAACTGCTGGTGATTTTAATTTCAAGCAACTTTCAAAATATGTACTATCTTGTTATCTTTACTCAGAGAACTACGACAAAAAAAGATTATTTGGGAAACTTCAAGCTAAGATGTTATGTCCGGCAGAAAAGGAATATTAACACTGCCAAGGAAAATATTGTGCACTCCGTGGAAAGAAAAAAACAATGCCTATTCCAACTCTAATTAAGGTCCTTCTTTATGTTTCTGTTTGATTATTGCTCATCATTAACACACTTTCAGTATATCTGTTTCCATAATTTGTAATGTCTTTCACTCACGCATCCAGTCCAATAGTTCAGCCTGCACTCGTACTCATCGCTGCTCTGAGGTTCGCAGTTGGCGAATTTCCTCCCGCTGGTCACTTCTCTCGCCGCGCGCTTCTCTTCTCGCTAGTCTTCTATCGCTGAAACTCATATCCATTCAACAACTGCCGGCCCGGAGGCCCGACAGCCTTTTATAGCTGCTGACCCTTGTCCTAGAAGGTTCGCCACACCTCGCGTCTAGCAGAGAGACACGAGGTCAGTAATCCAGAGCATTCTTCAGATGTGTCAAAGGCACCCGATATCCAAGGTCGGGAGCGGCACGCTCCCTGATAGGCGCGCTTTGTAAACACTCCTTTGACTTGCCGCCGCCGCCGCGTCACCGGTTGCAAATGATATCGCGCGCGTCCATAAATCATCCAACTACTCTGTCCTTCGCTTCCACTCGCTCGCGCGGGACAAAGCCGCGAGCACGCAACATACATTTCGAATAATGGACAACGCGCGCAGATAAATATTTCAAGTTTTTACAGCTTTATTTCTTGGCTTCCTGTTGAACTTTCATTATTAGGATGTTTGTGCCACCAATAAGTGCATCAAGAAACATTGCCACGATCCTTATTGTCACAAAAAATGCAAATAAATCTCGAGCCGTATTTTTGAACGACGGCAACCAAATGAGTGGCCATCAAACACACACACACACACACACACACACACACATATATATATATATATATATTGTTGACAGTCTAATTTATTTTAGCCCAACACGCAAGTTTTGTAATTCAAGCGTTTATTTCGTTAGATGGACAAATTCAATTTTGTTGCTATTTATGTTTTGTTTACTCGACAAAATATTTTGTTGTGGCAACTTAATATATATATACTTGGCCCTATACAAATATATTTCGTTGGATTTTCTCTCGGTGTACTTTTCTGTTTTACCTCAGAAAACCGCAGGAAAGCCATAAAAATGCTATTTTTTTAAAACCATTTTCGCCATTTTTTAATCAATTTAATAGGGTAACATTAAAAATGCGTGACTGTACGTGAATANATATATATATATATATATATTGTTGACAGTCTAATTTATTTTAGCCCAACACGCAAGTTTTGTAATTCAAGCGTTTATTTCGTTAGATGGACAAATTCAATTTTGTTGCTATTTATGTTTTGTTTACTCGACAAAATATTTTGTTGTGGCAACTAAATATATATATACTTGGCCCTATACAAATATATTTCGTTGGATTTTCTCTCGGTGTACTTTTCTGTTTTACCTCAGAAAACCGCAGGAAAGCCATAAAAATGCTATTTTTTAAAACCATTTTCGCCATTTTTTAATCAATTTAATAGGGTAACATTAAAAATGCGTGACTGTACGTGAATANTTTTTTAAAACCATTTTCGCCATTTTTTAATCAATTTAATAGGGTAACATTAAAAATGCGTGACTGTACGTGAATATTTGTGAATTTTTCTGGGGAAAAAAAAATCCGTATTCGCAGAATATTTATTTACTGAGACACGTGTATACAAACACATACGCGGATTTTACAGACAATATTTTCCTAGGGATTCCCCTTACTGGTCATAAAACCTAAGATATTTCTGTGAAGTCGTCGTTTGTGGGTATAGGCGTATCTGAGTAAATAAATGNCTTACTGGTCATAAAACCTAAGATATTTCTGTGAAGTCGTCGTTTGTGGGTATAGGCGTATCTGAGTAAATAAATGTTTTTTTGATACTCGACTTTTTGCCAGAAAAGACCAAAACCAGTTAGCTAAGGCCGCATTTGTAGGACTTGCCTACGCAGATCCACTCTGTGAGACCACAGCGACGGGAATGCTGCAGACGTTGCGCCTAGGGGCGAAGGAGNACTTGCCTACGCAGATCCACTCTGTGAGACCACAGCGACGGGAATGCTGCAGACGTTGCGCCTAGGGGCGAAGGAGCGCTAAGCGCACGTGTTAGTGTCGCCCGTATAGCTCCCTTGCATCTGTGCCGTGAACACGCCAAACCTGCTCCGGTTTACGGGACACTTAAAGCCCGGACCCGCCCCCTTGTTGAGTTTTCCAATTATGTGCCGTAAATTTTATTCACTGAAATATCTGTGCATTTGTATTTCACAAACGACTTCAAACGTACACGCCACATTGTTTCAATGCGTTATCTGGTAATTGCGAAACGGCAAGAATCCATTGATAATTAAAAACGATTGTGCACTAATTACGTCATAATTACTTGACAAAAGTTCATAACTTACGTTTGTTCTACAGCGTACCATAAATTTCCAGACAGCTGAGCTATATTTGTAGTTTTCAAATAAGTGTCGTAAACAACTTCAATAAGTTAGAAACCGGTAATTCAACATGGGTTGTGAGATGGAGCCTTCATAGTAGACTCTTGCGTGGTCTCGAGAGCTTTTTTTTTTTTTCCCCCACGTTCAAGAGACAGAAGTAAGGGAGCAATACGGGCGACACTAACGCGCGCGCTTAGCATGCCATCGCTCCTACGCGCAATGAGTGCAGTATTTCCAATGATTACAGGCGATGAAAGCCCTCAGATTAAACTAAGCTCGAACGGTTCCAATCCTACCCTATCTCTTAAGGAATCCACGCAGGCAAGCTCTGAAAATGCAACAGTTTATTTTTTTTCCATTTCCACTTTTATTATTCTCTTTGTGTACTTGCGTTTAATATGACAAAAGCGAAACGAAACGGGCCTAGATAATTGCTTTTTCCTTTTATAGCAAAAATTCGTATTCCCCGAATGTTTATTTATTGAGATACGTCTAAAGTGGCAGGCAACGAACGAAACATATTAGTTTAATAAAAAATTACTTTGAACATGCCATCACAGAGTCATCTATCAAATAGAAACACAGACGAAGACATAAAAAATGTGCACGAAATCAAGTCAAAACTAGCTGTTGTCAACCGTTGTTGCAAAAAATAAAATAGTAATTCCACAAAGGAATTTATTTAAGAGTCGTGCTAAACTAAACGAAACAAAACAGGACGAGCAGCAAAGACATCTATACAAATACTAGCACAAAGCTGTAGACATCTAACTAAGACAAACCCCAGAAGAACACTGGGGCGAAGGCAAGTATGTGAGCTTAGAACCTGACGACACAAAGATGGCGCCACAGAATGACACACGAAGTTTTCTTGGCGTACCAGTATTGACGTTTCCGGAACTGGCAGCTGTCCCCGTCTTCAGGCAAACCGAAGACTGGGTGAAAAAATTGCCGAATTGTATTTAATCACTGGC
>NQII01001658.1:245818-266179 GCA_002778355.1 Clitarchus hookeri | reverse complement strand
TAGAGACCTGAAAAATTCGCGAGTTCAATGACCTGTAGGCTATACTCCACTGTCGTATGTAAAATCATGCAAATATCACTCTTAATTGGTTGCTTTCTGTATTAGCGGAAGCCGGTGATTGGTTCCGCATTTTATTATGTGTTTATAATTGTCTCACAGATGTCCATGAGGTGTAAACTAACGGGTGGGCCAATAGCATTAGCAATACAAACGTAAGAGGTTTTGAATTCTAGCTTGTCCCGAAATGAAAACGCGAATTTTTCAGGTCTCTACACATTAGTATGTGCGTTAAATCTACCTCCACAATGTCTTGGAAATCAGTCGCTTTCAGATTATTAACACCGATCTAATTATAAAAGTACATGGAGTCGACATGTCGTCTTTCACGTGGGCGTGCCCGTTCCATGATTGGCTGCGCGGGGCTCTGTTTCCGACTGGCTGCTGCGTGCTGCGAAATGTTCCCCTATTGGAGAATGGCCGGCTGCCAAGTAGGATACCAGACGGTGATTGGCGAACGCCATTTCTTGACTTCCAATCTACTTGTCGGTTCCGTTCCCTGGGACACAAAGTTATGAATAGGTGAAGTTGAACTAGTAGTGGTTGAGTGAGCTCAACCTAGATGATCCGAGAATCGCAGAAAATCAAACCGATGCCAGGTTCGTCCCACTGAAGTTGTTGACGTTGAGCCCTTTCTGCAGAGCCAAGCTAAGATGCAGATGAGCAGGGCTGACATACTCTCAAGTGAAGTTATCGAACGAAAATAAGGAAAGAAGAAGTAAAAGCGGGGATCAAAAAAGCAAAATGGAGAATGAAACCTTCTGCGACCAGAGAAAATAACGGCTTGATTATTGGCAGATCACGAACGCTTTACATAAAAATAAATTCACGGGTGAACAAACTTACCCTTAGAAGGCTTCTGTGAGCAAGTTGCAGAACAACATAGCCAGTAGGTCGTTAATTATACACATACCTAACAATCCGCGATAATCTTATCTTCTTTAAATGTTGGCTAAACTAAATAATTTAAAAAAATAGTTAGCACTCTNCCTAACAATCCGCGATAATCTTATCTTCTTTAAATGTTGGCTAAACTAAATAATTTAAAAAAATAGTTAGCACTCTCGGTGACTTCATCCTGTGGCACAGCAAAGTTTAGTGGTTCGGTAGCGAGACGCGTTTACCAGCAGCCGCAAGTAAGTTCAGAATTACGTGAAGCAATGCATCGTGGGCGGAACGATACACAGAACATTAGTACCAAAGTGGCCACTAGATGGCACTGGGATGTTGGTTGGATGAGGTGGCGATGGCATGAAAACGGTGATCATACATATAAGAACTCTGGAACCTACGGGTCCAGACCTACGGAGTTTGTTAAGGACGGAAACCTTCCATTCAGAGTCTATCACACGCTGCCCGTCTCTACTGGTGGGTGTAGTTGGTGGGGCGGTCGGGCATTGAAAACCCACAAGTGCCATGGCAAATAAGTGGGAGCATGGGCTGATCGGGTTGGCCCCACCAGAGGTTTTCTCTGGTGTACCGAGCGCTAGAGGTTGGACTCGTGCTGGCAGTGGTTAGCTCTGTATGCTCGATGAGGTCTGGAGAGATTCCCCCTCTCAAAGANTGGTGTACCGAGCGCTAGAGGTTGGACTCGTGCTGGCAGTGGTTAGCTCTGTATGCTCGATGAGGTCTGGAGAGATTCCCCCTCTCAAAGAAAGACCAAGCGGTGAGCGGCAACCCGCTCCGGTTATGTCCTGGTAAGACACTGGGGGTATGGATAGAACCCCGGCAAGACCACAAGCTTGGTTACTGAGGACGAGGGTCTCAGAACCTTGTGGTAGGGTGTTCTTGGTCGTACTTGTGAATCAGGTTNTTGTGGTAGGGTGTTCTTGGTCGTACTTGTGAATCAGGTTGGGGCTTTGGACTTCAGGTGCGTAGCTGGGCCACCTGCGATGAGAGGGCGTGATCCCTCTTCCCCACCGATTATATATATAGAGCAAATACAAGGAGCCTCTCGGCCTTCGTAATTTTGTATTTTTATATTTTTATTATATATATATTGTAGTGATCCAGTATTAGTTCATCCTCTAAGCTATGTCTGGAAAGATATTGTATGTGACTCTTCCCTTCTCTGATCTGTCCCATCTCTCCTGCCAGTCTTCATCTACTTTGTTGCACTTCTTCCATGAATTCCCTGCATAAGTTTCCCTCGTTCCATGGCTAGAATATCCCGCGGGATTGCCCCAGCAATCACCTGGAGGTCCTCCGTAGATCTGGTTCTGTATGCCTTATTTATAGGACGTTCGGGTATTGTGGACCTCCCTTTTGTTTTTCCAATTTTTTTCNAGATCTGGTTCTGTATGCCTTATTTATAGGACGTTCGGGTATTGTGGACCTCCCTTTTGTTTTTCCAATTTTTTTCGGGAACTATATTAGAAATTTAACATTCGTCTCTGGTATATTACAACTTGATATGTCAGTATACGGTATACATACGACTTACACATTGAATTAAATATGTGTACTTGATATCTTGATATTCATACATGTCTGCAAAGGTCCACTTTACCCGTACTGTTGGGGTAAAGTGGAACCACGGGTGCACTTTCCCCATCCTAAATTATTAAAAAGTGTAAATCCCAATTGTAATCTACTGTATGCAAGTGTATAGTTGGTACATGTTTAGGTCACATGAGAGTTGTAAATGGTGATAATTAACATAATGAAAATGAACACAGTTTATTACCAAAATAATTCAAAACGTGTTCTTGGCACACATTAAAATGTTCTACTAAATTAAGATTATGGAGCACTAAACACATTATATATAATTATGCGTAAAATAGAGACATAATTAGGATTTGCCAATATCGCATATAAAGGTCAAAGTTTCATTATCAGCGCATTCTTCGTGACGCAAGTCTAAACACGCTAAACACTGAACCCATTTTCATGCATATTTGTCATCCGAACATTTTCCACAGTAGTAGATGCACACAGCATCAGTTTCATCAATCCTGCGATGCCTACACGTCGCTGTTGGTTCGTAGTCTTCTCAGACGCTTCAGTTGTTCACTTTCTGTATTCGTAACTAGGTTACAGATAAAATCAGATAATATCATGCACGATCACAGTCCCATAGTTATAACAAATTAAATAATACTAATGAAAATTGAAGTAATGTAAACTATGGCGGGTAAAGTGGAATGTTGCCGTTATAGCCGCAATTGGCAGGGCTACTTTAGCCGACCCACGCAATTTTTTTCGAATGGTGTTGTACACTAAACTACTTACATACTGCGAAATTGAAACACCTGCCATAAACACAGACACTTGAATCATAACTTCTGATGTGAATAAATTATTTAGAAGTAGTACTATAACGGAATTCCTTTTACCAATTTTATTTTTACATTCGTCTTCTCATTTAAAAAAATACAATTATCACGTGATTATTCTAAAAATTTAAAATGCAATAATTGTTTTTCTCATTGCAGCAATAATAGCATTTCTTCATCCTTTTCATTATTACATTAAAAATCACATTTTCTATTCAAATTACGTTTCGTATTTCTTTTTAATCTTACTACACGCGTCCATAATTGACGGTGTTGGTAATATTCCCGCTAGAAAATATTGTTCGATTTTATTTCGGCCATACTTATGTTGTTACCTGCCCTCCAAATTTGCTGTGATCTGACCACACCACATCTCTCCACCAATAAGCGATGGCGAGACAAGAGACAATCTGGATAATTTTCTTTCGTGCTTTTGTTTAATAAACATCTTATACTTTTTACCCTCTAGGGAATAATAAATATTAACAAACAAAATTATAATACTGAATATCGTTTATAAGCAAATGAAATATACTTTCGCATGATCTATGTGCCAATAAACTATTAAATTAACCAAAGATTATACTAAATTATGTTTAACTCATATAGTAAGGCGTAATTTGGAAATTATATTAGATTAAGTGACAACATAAACTAGTATTCCGTAATAATATCTTATTAACATATATCATACGAACTGGAAACATAACCCTTCAAAAACTGCAACACATAACAGTCAAAGGCTCTTCACGGTAAAATGAGCGCTTTTGAAAGTACTGCTTAATTGTATTCACTGAAATATAACTGACGTAATGTACGATTTATAATGTCCGATGAGTCTAACGTCTCGTGATATCTCGTGAGATAGTATCTCTTGCCCGACTAACACTGCAGACTGACGAGCAACACAGAGGACACAGAACGTACGCGGCCACCAATAAGAACTTACCACCTTTCACCNCTGCTCATGCCTGCAGATATTTTATCAGGCGCACTGGGTGACATGCCCACAGTTAAGTTGGTAACGATGCAGAGATAGTAGTTCCGTGTCTTGACGTCGACTAAAAACAGTCGGGTAACCACGTGTGATAACTTAAAAAATATATTTCGCTTTCTGTTTGATTAATGCATCGAAGAGCAACAATTAACAGGTTTGTAAAATATTTGCTATCCAACGACTTTGCAGTTTGACTTGAACGACGCGTGAATAAAGTAACGAGGCTCGTGGAAATGTTTGTTTTACATGAGGCGGAATAATACACAAAGTGCACAGAGTCATATCCTAAGCTCGCATTACAAGAGCGCCATCGCCGCTACGCGCAGGACTCTGAACTGGCGTGCAGTGTTCTCGTGGTGCTGCGTGTACCTATGGCACTTCCAGCTGTGACCCTATCTTTGTATTGATGAAAAGTCAGTAGCAGAGTTCAATACAGGCTCCTATCGTAGTTTAGCTCGCGTCCAGCTAGTATGTTTTAAGCTACGAAAGTCAGAAAAAAGCCGTTTTTAACTATATTGGAGGTCTCCAAAATAATGTTTATAGAATGCGTGGTAACTTAAGTACCATTCCATCCTCGTCTGGGGCATGATGTGTTTACGTAGGTAAACGTACGGAGGGCACGTTTCACAGTTTCGTCAAAACACCAGGATTTCAAATACTGAGCACCGCAGTTCAAGTGCCACGCGGGCGGGACCCTCGACTACTAAAATGTAGTTCAACGTGAACAATGTATGTCTCTCGTGTGTATTATTTCCCAATAGCTGTTTTGTGTGAGTGTCTGCGAGTGTGCACAATGTGTGCTTGTGCGTGCATGTTTTTTTAGTGTGACTGCGATATTAAATGTTTTTTAGATTTAGCTTTTATTGATTATCCTCTCCTTATGTTTCGTTCTGTACATTATTGTTAGTAATAATAATACATCTTTGGTTTCAATAAATCGTTCTGATATACATTAAGAATAGTTTATTGCAACTTATCTGTTATTCTTAGTTTCATGACTTCGTGAATTGCTATATGCGTGNGTATACATTAAGAATAGTTTATTGCAACTTATCTGTTATTCTTAGTTTCATGACTTCGTGAATTGCTATATGCGTGTATTATGTTTGTTATTTCTTTCTATCAGTGGTTAAGTGCTAGGCAAGGCGGTCATGCCTCAACTTCGCCACTTGTATAAAATAAGTCGTAAATTAATTAATTAATGAAAGCGTGTAACCCCCGGGGCCGGGGACGAAGTGCGCCAGGCGTCACCTCCATGTCGCGGAACGGCGAGGCTGGCAGACCAGGAAACCACCCCCAGCTACCCCCACCCCGTTTTGCCACCCCGGTCCCTCCCCGGGAGGAGCGGCAGACTCCTAGCGTTGACATCTCCTCCGACAGCCATTGTCTCGCAGGTGCTGAAAAGGCCTCCCCACCCCCTCAACCTTTTATGCCCGGCGAAGACATGAGGGAGTTGTGAATGATGGTAGGCGGGGAGAGGGTGCAAATTAGGCTGCAACGACGATGGCAGAAGCGAGGTAACAGCTTTTCCTCTGCTCGGCATCCTTCTTCCGTTGCGAGCTCCTTGTCTCGTGTAGTTCGGCGCGAATGTAACGAGTGTCTCGTTGTAACGCGGCTCGCCCGGGCGGCAGTGTGTGCGAGTCGTAAGATCGGCTTTAGTGCGTAGCTCGAATGTAACTTCCCTGCTCGTGCCTACGTAACACGCGCTCTCTTCGGAACTCGAGTAACGGTCGAGAACGAATAAAAAATAGTCTCGAGAGTCGTGTCTAATGAGTTTTACTTGCTCTCGCAAGATTAAAACTCATTACCAGAAATTGGCCATTCAATTAATAGAAACTTCTGCTTGCGGGGCCGCGGTGGTGTAGTGGTCAGCCTACTCGCATCCCACCAAGACGAACCGGGTTCGGACGATGCCGCTGATCGGGCGGGTTTTCTCGAGGATCTCCCTTTTCACCCGCTCTCGCATTCCGGTGCTGCCTCATACCTCTCGCTTCACTCTCATCGGCTCTCAAGACCACGATGTTAAGAGCAGCCCAAATCTCTCCACTCCACTTCTGTTTCCGATGCGCAGGAACACACATTAGTAGAGACCTGAAAAATTCGCGAGTTCAATGACCTGTAGGCTATACTCCACTGTCGTATGTAAAATCATGCAAATATCACTCTTAATTGGTTGCTTTCTGTATTAGCGGAAGCCGGTGATTGGTTCCGCATTTTATTATGTGTTTATAATTGTCTCACAGATGTCCATGAGGTGTAAACTAACGGGTGGGCCAATAGCATTAGCAATACAAACGTACGAGGTTTTGAATTCTAGCTTGTCCCGAAATGAAAACGCGAATTTTTCAGGTCTCTACACATTAGTATGTGCGTTAAATCTATCTCCACAATGTCTTGGAAATCAGTCGCTTTCAGATTATTAACACCGATCTAATTATAAAAGTACACGGAGTCGACATGTCGTCTTTCACGTGGGCGTGCCCGTTCCATGATTGGCTGCGCGGGGCTCTGTGTCCGACTGGCTGCTGCGTGCTGCGAAATGTTCCCCTATTGGAGAATGGCCGGCAGCCAAGTAGGATACCAGACGGTGATTGGCGAACGGCACGTCGACGTGTCGCTGACCAGTAACGACATTTCTTGACTTCCAATCTACTTGTCGGTTCCGTTCCCTGGGACACAAAGTTATGAATAGGTGAAGTTGAACTAGTAGTGGTTGAGTGAGCTCAACCTAGATGATCCGAGAATCGCAGAAAATCAAACCGATGCCAGGTTCGTCCCACTGAAGTTGTTGACGTTGAGCCCTTTCTGCAGAGCCAAGCTAAGATGCAGATGAGCAGGGCTGACATGCTCTCGAGTGAAGTTATCAAACGAAAATAAGGAAGGAAGAGGTAAAAGCGGGGATCAAAAAAGCAAAATGGAGAATGAAACCTTCTGCGACCAGAGAAAATAACGGCTTGATTATTGNAGTAGTGGTTGAGTGAGCTCAACCTAGATGATCCGAGAATCGCAGAAAATCAAACCGATGCCAGGTTCGTCCCACTGAAGTTGTTGACGTTGAGCCCTTTCTGCAGAGCCAAGCTAAGATGCAGATGAGCAGGGCTGACATGCTCTCGAGTGAAGTTATCAAACGAAAATAAGGAAGGAAGAGGTAAAAGCGGGGATCAAAAAAGCAAAATGGAGAATGAAACCTTCTGCGACCAGAGAAAATAACGGCTTGATTATTGACAGATCACGAACGCTTTACATAAAAATAAATTCACGGGTGAACAAACTTACCCTTAGAAGGCTTCTGTGAGCAAGTTGCAGAACAACATGGCCAGTAGGTCGTTAATTATACACATATCTAACAATCCGCGATAATCTTATCTTCTTTAAATGTTGGCTAAACTAAATAATTTAAAAAAATAGTTAGCACTCTCGGTGACTTCATCCTGTGGCACAGCAAAGTTTAGTGGTTCGGTAGCGAGACGCGTTTACCAGCAGCCGCAAGTAAGTTCAGAATTACGTGAAGCAATGCATCGTGGGCGGAACGATACACAGAACATTAGTACCAAAGTGGCCACTAGATGGCACTGGGATGTTGGTTGGATGAGGTGGCGATGGCATGAAAACGGTGATCATACATATAAGAACTCTGGAACCTACGGGTCCAGACCTACGGAGTTTGTTAAGGACGGAAACCTTCCATTCAGAGTCTATCACACGCTGCCCGTCTCTACTGGTGGGTGTAGTTGGTGGGGCGGTCGGGCATTGAAAACCCACAAGTGCCATGGCAAATAAGTGGGAGCATGGGCTGATCGGGTTGGCCCCACCAGAGGTTTTCTCTGGTGTACCGAGCGCTAGAGGTTGGACTCGTGCTGGCAGTGGTTAGCTCTGTATGCTCGATGAGGTCTGGAGAGATTCCCCCTCTCAAAGAAAGACCAAGCGGTGAGCGGCAACCCGCTCCGGTTATGTCCTAATAAGACACTGGGGGTATGGATAGAACCCCGGCAAGACCACAAGCTTGGTTACTGAGGACGAGGGTCTCAGAACCTTGTGGTAGGGTGTTCTTGGTCGTACTTGTGAATCAGGTTGGGGCTTTGGACTTCAGGTGCGTAGCTGGGCCACCTGCGATGAGAGGGCGTGATCCCTCTTCCCCACCGATTATATATATAGAGCAAATACAAGGAGCCTCTCGGCCTTCGTAATTTTGTATTTTTATATTTTTATTATATATATATATATTGTAGTGATCCAGTATTAGTTCATCCTCTAAGCTATGTCTGGAAAGATATTGTATGTGACTCTTCCCTTCTCTGATCTGTCCCATCTCTCCTGCCAGTCTTCATCTACTTTGTTGCACTTCTTCCATGAATTCCCTGCATAAGTTTCCCTCGTTCCATGGCTAGAATATCCCGCGGGATTGCCCCAGCAATCACCTGGAGGTCCTCCGTAAATCTGGTTCTGTATGCCTTATTTATAGGACGTTCGGGTATTGTGGACCTCCCTTTTGTTTTTCCAATTTTTTTCAGGAATTATATTACAAATTTAACATTCGTCTCTGGTATATTACAACTTGATATGTCAGTATACGGTATACATACGACTTACACATCGAATTAAATATTTGTACTTGAAATCTTGATATTCATACATGTCTGCAAAGGTCCACTTTACCCGTACTGTTGGGGTAAAGTGGAACCACGGGTGCACTTTCCCCATCCTAAATTATTAAAAAGTGTAAATCCCAATTGTAATCTACTGTATGCAAGTGTATAGTTGGTACATGTTTAGGACACACGAGAGTTATAAATGGTGATAATTAACATGAATAAAATGAACATAGTTTATTACCAAAATAATTCAGAACGTGTTCTTGGCACACATTAAAATGTTCTACTAAATTAAGTTTATGGAGCACCAAACACATCATCTATAATTATGCGTAAAATAGAGCCATAATTAGGATTGGCAAATATCGCATATAAAGGTCAAAGTTTCATTATCAGCACATTCTTCGTGACACAAGTCTAAACACGCTAAACACTGAACCCATTTTCATGCATATTTGTCATCCGAACATTTTCCACAGTAGTAGATGCACACAGCATCAGTTTCATCAATCCTGCGATGCCTACACGTCGCTGTTGGTTCGTAGTCTTCTCAGACGCTTCAGTTGTTCACTTTCTGTATTCGTAACTAGGTTACAGATAAAATCAGATAATATCATGCACGATCACAGTCCCATAGTTATAACAAATTAAATAATACTAATGAAAATTGAAGTAATGTAAACTATGGCGGGTAAAGTGGAATGTTGCCGTTATAGCCGCAATTGGCAGGGCCACTTTAGCCGACCCACGCAATTTTTTTCGAATGGTGTTGTACACTAAACTACTTACATACTGCGAAATTGAAACACCTGCCATAAACACAGACACTTGAATCATAACTTCAGATGTGAATAAATTATTTAGAAGTAGTACTATAACGGAATTCCTTTTACCAATTTTATTTTTACATTCGTCTTCTCATTAAAAAAAATACAATTATCACGTGATTATTCTAAAAATTATAATGCAATAATTGTTTTTAATTATCTCATTGCAGCAATAATATAATTTCTTCATCCTTTTCATTATTACATTAAAAATCACATTTTCAATTCAATTTACGTTTCATGTTTCTTTTTAATATTATTACACACGTCCATAATTGACGGTGTTGGTAATATTTCTGCTAGAAAATATTGTTCGATTTTATTTCGGCCATGCTTATGTTGTTGCCTGTCCTCCAATTTGCTGTGATCTGACCACACCACATCTCTCCACCAATAAGCGATGGCGAGACAAGAGACAATCTGGATAATTTTCTTTCGTGCTTTTGTTTAATAAACATTAATACTTTTTACCCTCTAGG
Organism: Clitarchus hookeri; assembly: GCA_002778355.1. Taxonomy (NCBI): domain Eukaryota; kingdom Metazoa; phylum Arthropoda; class Insecta; order Phasmatodea; family Phasmatidae; genus Clitarchus; species Clitarchus hookeri. The sequence goes on along the minus strand of NQII01001658.1, from coordinate 255,949 downwards.
GAATAATAAATATTAACAAACAAAACTATAATACTGAATATCGTTTATAAACAAATTAAATATACTTACACATTATATCTGTGTCAATAAACTATTAAATTAACCAAAGATTATACTACATTTTGTTTAACTCATATAATAAGGCGTAATTTAGAAATTATATAAAATGAAGTGACAACATAAGCAAGTATTCCGTAATCATATCTTATTAAAATATATCATACCAACTGGAAACATAACCCTTCAAAAACTGCAACGTTACAACACATAACAGTTAAAGGCTCATCACGGTAAACTGAGCGCTTTTAAAATTACTGCTTAAGATATATTAGTATTCACTGAAATGTAACTAACGTAATGTACAATGTGTAATGTCTGATGAGTGTAACATCTCGCGACTATCGCGTGAGATAGTATCTCTTGCCAGCTAACACTGCAGACTGACGAGCAACAAGGACACAGAACGTACACAGCCGCCAATAAGAACTTACTGCATTTCACCTTCTCAGATAGCACACCCTGGTAGATACTTTCTCAGCCTCTATTCAGCAATCTATGATTTAACAGACTGAAAACGAAACACAATAGCTACCTACTGATAAAATACTAGAAACGAAACACAATAGTTGCCTACTGATAAGCTACTAGGAACGAAACACAATAGCTACCTACCGATAAGCTACTAGAAACGAAACACAATAGCTACCTACTGATAAGCTACTAGAAACGAAACACAATAGCTACCTACTGATAAGCTACTAGAAACGAAACACAATAGCTACCTACTGATAAGCTACTAGAAACGAAACACAATAGCTACCTACTGATAAGCTACTAGAAACGAAACACAATAGCTACCTACTGATAAGCTACTAGAAACGAAACACAATAGCTACCTACTGATAAGCTACTAGAAACGAAACACAATAGCTACCTACTGATAAGCTACTAGAAACGAAACACAATAGCTACCTACTGATAAGCTACTAGAAACGAAACACAATAGCTACCTACTGATAAGCTACTAGAAACGAAAACAGTGGCTTATCTCAGAGTCCCTCAAATATTTAATAAAACGGATGGAAGGAAGTTTAAGAATAATATAGTGATCAGCTAATATTTCAGGTGTAAATATGGATTTCAAGAATATCATTACAGTCCCAATGATACCAATTTCATAGGGGCTTGTTTTACAATTCAATAAATTATACAGGTGATTGATGTTGACACTAGCTAGCGAAATATTACGTTAGAGCAAGGAAAATTATGTTTTCTCGTTAAAATAATTTGATTACAAATATTTTTTAAAAATCAAATTTTACTCAGTCTCAAGCCTTAAGATCTTCAATATCACTCAGGGAGTTCGTGTTAACTTTGTGCAAATGCTATAAAAGTTTAATTATTAAGTGGTGAAGAAAAAAAAAATTGTAAATTTAAAGCTACGCTAAGTTGAAATAATTCAGACTTACCTGGAACTGTCATCTCCGCTGCTATAGTGCTCTCTCTCTCCCTCTCTCTCTCTCTCTCCCTCTCTCTCTCCCTCTCTCTCTCTCTCTCTCTCCCTNATTATTAAGTGGTGAAAAATAAAAAAATTGTAAATTGAAACGAGCTACACTAAGTTGAAATAATTCAGACTTATCTGGAACTGTCATCTTCGCTGCTATAGTGCTCTCTCTCTCTCTCTCTCTCTCTCTCTCTCTCTTCTGTTCTTAATACAACATTTTTTTCCTGCACGAGAAGTTCACGGGCTTGTGTTTGCACACCACAGCCTTGGCGATAAACCAACGTGGCAGCTCTTCTTTTAACAGTTTTAAAATCATTCGCCGAGAAACAAAAAAATTTTCAACGATCTCGTTATAAACCTGTCCTGTTTATGCTAACTAATATCGCCTCACAAAGTTACAAACAATGTCAAGCCTCTCGCGTGTAAATAAATCGAACTGACATTTCTGATGGCAGACAATCTTACAACCTACAANCAAACAATGTCAAGCCTCTCGCGTGTAAATAAATCGAACTGACATTTCTGATGGCAGACAATCTTACAACCTACAAAAGAAAATAATTTTTACTGCATACACATATAGTTTTTTAGGTTATATAAACAAAACCACGACCGGAAATGATGAAAATTATGAATGCAATAAGTACAGATTTATCGTGTGTTGCACCACATTGTGTATCATTACACCATATTTAAAATCAATATTTTCCATGGACCTAATCATTTTATCGATACGTCAGTCATTTGAAACTGCAAAATTGTAAGAAAAGTAAGTATTTTGTGAATATGCTCATTCTTACATTTAAGATTCTTGTAAAAACAGAAAGCAAAAGAATTCATTTTAGTGTTCACAAATACTCCTTCACGTGTTAATGCAACAATGTGACGTGAAACTACTTGACCTCTTGTCGCTACCAACTTNTGTTCACAAATACTCCTTCACGTGTTAATGCAACAATGTGACGTGAAACTACTTGACCTCTTGTCGCTACCAACTTCTCTGGGCGCATGTCAATCAGTGTGCCCGTTAAGGCAAATGCAGGCAGAGGCAGCGATATTATTCAATGGTTGATTTCAAAAGTTCTCAATTAACAATAAGCTGATCGAAAAGGCGAGACGTTCCTTTGATGTAGCCTATTCGNAAGTTCTCAATTAACAATAAGCTGATCGAAAAGGCGAGACGTTCCTTTGATGTAGCCTATTCGCGGTTTCTTCACAATTTATGAATCAAACCTTTGGAAAATCACCGTATATATGACGTGACAAAAGTATCTTATTTCCGGTTGAATTAAACTTTTACACGTTTCAATTGTAGATTATAATATTTCATTTATAACGAACGGGAATAAAAGCAGAGAGAACGTGGGTGTGTTGGTAATGCCTAGTGAGAAATAGTTCTCACGCAGAATATTATCAAACTGTGTACGCACGAGTGCAATGCGTTGTTCCTTCGGTGCAATTGTGCGTTGTTAGCACGAGGTGGAGGAATATCCTGGAAGTAGAACTTCAGCATGACTTCAGACAATTTGACGGTAACCTNGCGTTGTTAGCACGAGGTGGAGGAATATCCTGGAAGTAGAACTTCAGCATGACTTCAGACAATTTGACGGTAACCTTGAATGGATTATAGAGCCCGCTGAGTGGTTGAACGAGGCTCTGGACGGGGCCCTACATCTTATTGGGGGTTGCGGACTGCAAAGGATTCTCTATTGTCTGGGATGCATCTGCGTACGCATAATTTTATTTGGGAANTTATTGGGGGTTGCGGACTGCAAAGGATTCTCTATTGTCTGGGATGCATCTGCGTACGCATAATTTTATTTGGGAAAAGCGGAAATTAGATTTCTCAAGTGAACCCTTTGCACAATAAGAAACATTTCTTATCCTATGGGGCCACGGTGGTTGTGCGGTTAGACTGCTCGCCTCCCACCAAGGCGAAACCGAGTTCAATCCCCGGCCCGTTCACTCCGGATTTTCGCAAGTGGGGATCGTGCCGGACGATGCTTCTGGTCGGCGGGTTTTCTCGGGGATCTTCAGTTTCCCCCGCCTCTTCATTCCGACGCCGCTTCATACTCACCTCATTTCACCCTCATCGGCTCTCAAGACCTCGATGATAAGAGTCACCCAAATCTCTTCACTCGCTCACTTACTCACTCACTCATTATAATGTTGAAATTATTTTAATGTCAAGCGCACCCTGTTGCAATTGTTTATTTCAGTTTTCACTACTTAATTTTCAGTTAATTTTCCGAATTCTGTTCATATTTCTTTATATTTTGACTTCTTTTTTTTGACGGGACTGCAGCCGCTTCAGCTCCCCTTGAGAACGCCCTGCCGGCTGTCGAGTAAGTTACTAGGCGCTGAGTGACGCCATTTTGCTGGCAAGTGTGGCTGTAATTGGCGGTTTCACTTTTTTATTGTCACTCGAACGGCATTGCAAAATATTTTAAACATTATTTTTGTTCGAAACTATTACACGTGCGTCTGGTTTGCTGTACACGTACGTCTGGTGTCAGTGCGACCAAGACACTGCACGTCAGTTCAGAGCCTTGCGCTTAGCGGCGATNCACGTACGTCTGGTGTCAGTGCGACCAAGACACTGCACGTCAGTTCAGAGCCTTGCGCTTAGCGGCGATGGCGTATTTGGTGCCCGCGGCAGTGTGGCCCTTATCGCTCCCGCGCCTCTCGGCCTGAAACGCGGAAAAATGATCCACGTAGGTTGGAGCCTTAAGAGCCGTCCAGATCTTTTGATCCCTCAAATGGACCGCCTCGCCATTTTGTATCTGTGTACTTACTCTGAGTCTATAAGTAGTATGAAAATAGTATCATATACCAGGATGCAAATTTAGGACTGTTTAGCGTCGCTGAAATGCAATTAGGAAAGTCCCCCACGCACAACTCTCTTTCCTGAACAAATGAGCGAACACTACGGTACATAGGGAAATTCTTTACCAGTCGTAATTTATCACTGTAAGAATACATTGATGTAGCAATTTTACGAATAACTTCTTAGATTGTAGGTNCTTTACCAGTCGTAATTTATCACTGTAAGAATACATTGATGTAGCAATTTTACGAATAACTTCTTAGATTGTAGGTGAGGCCCAGGTACAAAGTTGAAATGAGTCTTGTCACATTCAACGTCCATAACAATCAGTGTCCACTCTTCTGTCCCCGAGAGTGGTAAGTGAGTGGAGAGTTGCGACCCAAAATAACGACGCTATTGTGATATTGTNTCCACTCTTCTGTCCCCGAGAGTGGTAAGTGAGTGGAGAGTTGCAACCAAAAATAACGACGCTATTGTGATATTGTAGCTGTAAAAGTGAAGCGAGCCCGCAGACTTATCTTCATCACTTTATAGGCGTAAAAGCATTTCTTAGCAAATTTATTTCAAGAAAACAATGTATGATACCTCCTTAGTGGCATCTTCACACTAAAATATTCTGTACTTGTTACAATCATTTCCCTGTAAACTTATTTACAAATATTATCTTGAATCTATACAGCATAAGTATAGTATATTTACAACACATTATTTTTAAAAACACAGAAAATTGGTTATTTAGCTAAATTTTCGTAGTACAATTCAAGTACACTACACTTGCTTGTTAAAATTCAACATTACTATTATACATGCTACACTAAAGTTTTGTGAATTTAACTCTGAATTATTTATAGTGTTACAAAAATATATTTGGTAACTATCTTCCAAAAAATTCCTTGTATAAATTTAAAAAAAAATTACATTGTGGGTAGATCACCTACTTATCTCTACCAGTCATGTATTGAGAACTAAGTTCTGTCAAGGTTTTTTGTTCTCAGGCTGGGAAGAAACTATATTCCTTATGAGACAATTTGGCATTAGAATATTTCCGCCGCAAGGTGCAATGATGTTCTAAATGTACCGTTTTTTTAAGCTGGCGGTAAATAAGTGAGTGAGTGAAGATATTTGGGTGGCTAACAGTGAGGCCTTGAGATCCGATGAGGGCGAGTGAGGTGAGTATGGAGCAGCGCCGGAATGAAGAGGCTTGGGAAACGGGAGATCCCCGAGAAAACCTGCCGACCAGTGGCATCGTCCGACACGATTCCCACATGCAAAAATCCGGGAGTGACCCGGCTGGGGATTGAACCCTGCTCGTCTTGGTGGGATGGCGAGCAGGCTAACCACTCAGCCACCGCGGCCCCCGGTAAATAAGGAAATTCTGTTTATTTGAGTGTAACCATTTGTGTTTGGTCCGAATTGTGAATGTCAAAATGTTAAGTAGCAACTTTATCTTGTATTTATAATTCCCGCCCTCCAAATTTGTTTACAAGAGTAAAACTGTAATTATGTTTGGCATTGTACTTCGCAAACACGTTTATTTTGGTGAAGAAAAGTTACAAATTTAACGACGAAATAAACTCATGTGTAATGAAAATAAATTTTCAGCAATGTTGTAGCATTTAAATAATGAAAGTTTGGTTCTCTGGTGCTAAGATGCGATCCTTAGTGGTGAACATAGGGGATAATTTGACAACTGAGAAATAAATTAGAGTGATTTGAATGTACATAATTTTGTAAAATGTTCTAGCAAAGTGGAGATATAAAATACTTAGACGTTCATACTTATAAGAGGTAGTCCCATTTACTGATGTACACGTTGAAGGAAACATTCATACAGGAAAACATGTATTAGAAATAAAAAGCAAAGTTATGTGAATTGGAGGCATGTATCGTAATTAATACATTAAAATAATTGTGGAAAGAATATATGAGTAAACTAGTTGTGCCCGCGGCTCCGCTCGCGTGGACTACAGAATTATTTTTTAAGTTTTTTTTAAATAAAGTTGAATTTTAGTTAGTGTTAAATTTTCTATACTCTATACATATTATAAAACTAAACGTATCGGTGAATTAAATGGTAAAAACACTTATTAATATTTCTCTGTTATAGATAGCTATATGCTGCCGTAGAGTTTTTTTTAGGTATTTTTATTGAAGTTTATGGGTTTCTTCTGTAATAAAACATAAGATTTCTAGTATAAATGTTTTATTCACTACACCATAACAATGATACAGCAAGAAAGACACAGTTATAATAAAATACGCCATTTTACAANTTATTCACTACACCATAACAATGATACAGCAAGAAAGACACAGTTATAATAAAATACGCCATTTTACAATGGCGTCGCCTAGTGACAGTTATACCAACCACACAGGTGACAATTATGCCAAACTAAAAAAATTTGTTTTCAAACAATGTAAAATGTTAAACTTTTATATTTAATACTCCCACTAAAATTTAACATTACTAGTTTAAAAAAAAATTACTTACAATATAAAAAAATTATTTCTCAGATATGCAAAAGATTGAGTGGGCAAGGCCTTAGTTAACATGTCTGCCAATTGATTTTTACTTGATACATACTCGATTTTTATTAAGCTCATATCCACCTTTTCCCTTACAAAATTATATTTGACATATATATGCTTTGTTCTCTTATGATGAGCAGGGTTGTTAATTAGTATAATAGCACTCTTATTATCAACACATAGTGTAATACATTTATAATGCTCACCTAACTCGGACAATAATTGTTTCAATTTTTAGTTCATATAAGTGGTTTTCTGTGATTATTGCACTCATTGCCACTTTATATTCTTTGTTTATTAAAGCATTTGAGTATTTCTTGATAATAGTGTACCCTTTTCGACCGATTACTCCTTCATAAAACAGGTTTCTTCTTAAACTAGGAACATACAAAACTCCTTGTAGTATGCTGTACTCCCACTGTTTATCAATCCATCTGCGAATCATAACTTTTCTAATGCCGCACTCTTCTACAGACTGTTTGTTTCCTAATGACAATGACTTTTGGTTGCACTCCACAAGTTCTTCAAAATAATATTTTCTGAATGTAATGTGCGCAGATGCACCGCTGTCCAAAATCCAGGTATTCTCTTCAACTTCACTCAAGTTGGTTTCTACATTAAACGCCAACATTGTCTCATCTGCTTATGGTTTCCTGGTTGATTTCTTTGGAGCACGACATTCTTTAGCATAATACCCACGCTTCCCACAATTATAACATTCAAAACGATGTTTAGAAGTTTTGTTTTGATTTGAGCTACTACCACTCTCATTGTGTTTCTTTTGCTTTGTATTTGTTACAAGAAGAGCAGTTTCTTGTTCTTCCTCACATCCAATACTGGCCTCTTCATCCAACAAACGTGCAGTTAAATTAATGAGGGTCTGATGTTTAGGATCCAATGGCATCCATGCTTGACGCAACGACCTGTACTTGCCAGGCGAAGTTCCTAGTATTTTTGTAATGATGGCCAATTCGCTGACACTTCCACCACTATCTCTTAGCTGTTGAGCCAGGTTTTCTACCTTCGAGATGTGTTGTGCTACACTGTCACTTAAACACATTTTATACTGGTAAAATCTTTCATGAATCAGCATTTTATTCGATTCACTTTTCTGTTCGTATACTAATTCTAGTTTGGACATTATTTCATGAGCAGTTTCACAGTTTTCTATCAGTGTAATTTGCTTAAGATCCATTGAAGAGGTTATAATGAACATTGCCATGCCATTATGTTTTAACGACTCATTTGGGTTAGTTTCCGGTTTAGGTATGGAAATATCGATCCCATTTTCTTTCAATGCGCATTTTATTTGGAATTTCCATTGTCAAAAATTATTTCCATCAAAATTTTTTCCACTTTAAAAGATCGTGATGTTTGCATTTTTGAGGTTGCTGGCACGCTATTTTTCTGACAGTAAAAATAACGGTTTATTTGCTGTTTTCTTCTGTTCTCTAAGTTCCAGAGCTTCCTGGGCCCATAAACCTATTGAGGTTTATGGGTTTCTTCTGTAATAAAACTTTAGATGTCTAGTATAAATGTTTTATTCACTAAACCATAACAATGATACAGCAAGGACACAGTTATACTGCAAGACGCCATTTTACAATGGCGCCACCCAGTTATACCAATCACACAGGTGACAATTATGCCAACTAAACAATTTGATTTCAAACAATGCAAAATGTTAAACTTTTATATTTAATACTTTTTGTTCTACACAATTCTTTACTACATTATAATATTCCATCTTTAACGGTTAAGACAGCGTATTCCAAGAGAGCGCGCTGGCGGGCAAACTTTTTTCCGACTTGGTTCACTATTATCGTTTGTAAATTTTTTGAGATGTTTTCTCGCGATAAAAAGTAGCCAATATCACCTTTCAGCTCCCCAACTATTTTTGTGCAAGAAATTGCGTTGATCCGTTGCTCCGTTGCGACGTGAAAGAAGGGCGAACAAACAAACAAACACACTTTCACATTTATAATATTAGTTATGATATCCGCCTAAATACGCTCTTATTAGATCATTGAATGAGAAACTTCCACTAGTCTAGTATTAATAAACAGTTTAATATATCTCAAAGCGATAATCGTTTGGACGTAGTTTTATAGTCTGTTTTTTATTATATTTTGTTTTCAGTACTTCATGTCATTTAAACTTAGTCCTATCCTATCATGTATCAAACCCAATTTTTCTCACCGTTTGTAATCATTCTCTTTGGTTAACAAAAATATGAATAATGAGCCACAACAATCATACTTCCAGTACGTGGTAATAGTGGGTTAAAATATTAAATATTTTTCGTGCCCTCATTATTCATTCCCGAATCACGTTGTTGCATAAATATTACCACAACTGAAACACCTACTGGAAATCAGCCGATATCAGCGAGTTACTTAAACTGTAGGTAACTATTTTTTACCTGTTAAAATTGTCACTGTCAATGATATAAATTGTTTCAAAATTATTTTTGTTTATATATTTTATAATAACTGTTCGGCTCTGCTCATTGCCCACCGCCACCCAGGGCACGAGGTATTACATCTGATTGACTTGGGTTTGAAACAAGTGCAGTATCGACAGAGTTAGTGATTTTTCGCGAAAAAAAAAAATAAAGTGAGTCACACTGTAGACTTAAATACTATGAGTGCCCAACAGCAGTTCGTCTATTGCCATTGGTCGCTGTCCGCTTGAGAAGGCGTTTTCATATTTGACCGGGACACTCAGGAACTCAGCAGCATAGCCACTTCCCCTGCGCGGTTCGTCTGCTAACACCCAACACGCGTCTAATAGTTAATTAAGCGTATGAAGACATGTAAAAGACCCTACGGCGTTTTGAAATGCAACTTATCTTGAAGACTTCTAGCGAAACTCCACTGCCACTTGGTATCGCAGTGGTCGGTCGTTGTAGAAGCGTTTCGCTGCCGTCTTCAGCGTGTTCTTGTGGGGGGGTGGGGGGAGGACACCGGCTAGTGGGAGACGTGCCCCTTCAACCCCCCCTGCATGTTTACTCTCGTGTCAAAGACTAGTTACCAACTGCTTACCCCCCTTCGGCATAATTGCCTTATAAATCTACCCTCCGCTCTCCCTTCCCCGGCGCGTCGTTTAATTACCTCCTGCGATGGGTGGCGCGTAACTTCCGGGGGGGCGGGAAGGCCTCTCCTGCATTCAACCCCCCTTCCCCTGGTACAATAACCTTTCACCTTCCTCTCGGGAGAATTACGCACTGCGCATGCGCCCGCTGCGGTTTTCGATGCGGCACGAGCAC
>NQII01001658.1:207275-237143 GCA_002778355.1 Clitarchus hookeri | reverse complement strand
AAGCTTCGTGCAAACAAAGCTTAATGAAATCTGCAGAAAGGGACAACGCCCCGCATTCGCGCGAACTCTGTCTACTAATATTATGCATAACAACTATTTATTGCTAAGCATTACCAACACACATATTTTCTCCCTGCTTTCGTTCATATTAATTACAAATTAAATATTGTAATTTATAGATAAACTATGTGTAAAAAGTTAGTGCAAGTAGAAATAAGTTATTTTTATGTTAACGCAAGTATAGAAAGCTCGTGGTACACGACGTGTTTAAGAAACAACCAAGTACGTCGTACATGGTGTGATTTTTCAAAGGTTATATTCAAAAAGTGTGAAGAAACCGCAAATAGACCGTAATAATGATGATGACAGTAATTTTGTAAAGCGGGATATCACAGAATACTAATGAGTACAGAGGTGAAGGTGCCGCGGTGGTGTAGTGGTTAGCATACTCACCTCCAACCTAGGCGAGCCGGGTTCGATTCCCGGTGGGGTCACTCCCGAATTCCGCATGTGGGAATCGTGCCAGTAGTTGCCGCTGGTCAGCGTGTTTTCTCGGGGTTCTTCCGTCCCCCCTCCTTGCATTTTGGTGCTGCTCCATGCTCACCTCGCTTCATCCTCATTGGCTCTCAAGATTTGCCCAAATCTCTTCACTCCACTCCACTTGTGATCTTCAGCGACAGAGTTCATTCAAATTAAATACCCTCTGACATAAAAGTAACATTAGAAGCAAATACTGTAACGATGGCGTAATTACAATACAAACAGAATATGTTTTCATTACCAAACACCTGCTATTTTAAGAGTTATAACATGTGTTACTTGCTATGTTCATTTTGTAGATAAATAACATGATTTAAATTTGTTTACAGTTTATATTGCAATCAACAGAAATTAAAAATAAATTTATCTTAGAACATGAATTTTACAACTGGAGCATGTAAACATAACATTGTTGCCATTTGTAGTTTCTTAAACTTTCGTTATTGATGTTTAAATACCCTTTCCCGTGCCAGCAACTGTCGAAAACTTCCAGTTAAAATGCAGGACATTGAATCAACCGTCAACTCACTCGGCCGAATGTACACAATTGTGTACAGTACTAACGTGTAGGTAATTTTTGGTCAGTACTGGACACTGTGAAGCCCAATGACCAATGATCCTACCCGTGGGAGAATGATTCGCAAACCGTCTTACTGGTCTAGGTCGTCAATGTTTCATATTACTGTAGCCGAACATATAACCAACACAGCTCATTGGCTCTGACAACGAAACAAGTATTATGTCTACTTGAGTACAGCACGCATCATAAAATCTTTTGTTTGCAACACTTGAAACCGCAAATTAAAATGGGTCTAGTCGTGTGAAGTTTAAAAACCACAAGGACATGGGCGAACTAACGGCAATTTTTAGAGACTGCAAAGTGCATATGTGTATATACATTCATAATATAAAGATGCAATAGTTTGTAATCCATAGTGGAAAAGTATCGAAGAAAGTATCGCAGTGGCTGCTCTTATGTGTGTCGGACAACATGAGAATGGCTGGTGGCTCTCGCATGGTTTGGTACTGAATGTAAACTGTGCTCATCAGGCGATTCTGAGTGCAGTATAATAGCGAGTTACCGTAGCTTCTTTCTCCTTTCTGCGTAAACCGTGTCACGTGAAATCCGTCACGATCGTCCTTCGCAACATCACAATCGAAAGAACCAATATTCCGGAAAATAGTTCTTGAAATATGTCTTCTCTTATAACAACGTGCTCGCCTCATGGCTGTGTGAATGTTAATTGGGATTCACAACGAATTGAAAACGCACTGCTCCGATTGTGGTGTTACGAAGGACGATACTTCTTTTGTAAAGCAAGTTACTACAGCAGAAGAGAGCTTCGTTCTTCTCAGCTTTATGTACAGATTTGCTCTCCAGGGAATGACTGCACACAACGGATCTGGTATTCTCGAGGTTTGCTTCTACAGACATCCTCACAACAGTACTGTGACTGGTGTTAATTATTTGAGTCAGATTGATTCAAGAGACATTATATGTTGGAAGACCTGCCTGTGAATATTCCTTCCATAAATTCGTAGCTGATATTGCACATAGTCGTTACACCAGACAGCGAATGTTTCTACGTCAACTCGCTGCCTAACGGTTTTCGTTTCGTTTGACAGGTTACGTTACTTTCTTCTTCTTCTGAATAGTCATGTTGTCTACCGCTCTACTCGCGTACAGAATCAATGGCGTAGGAAATGGGAAATTTCCCCGAAGATGATATTTATGGATCCAATCAACAGGCCTCTCGGGCCCATCCTCCACGACAACGCCACTCAATATGAGCTCTCGTCAAGAACAAAGGAGCTCGCCTCTTTCGTACTTCATCTCCGAGAGCTAGAGTGTCTCTCAAGTGTTATTGACGAACAGTGCTGTTGCGACAACTTCCTTCTTTGTGCCTCGCCTCCCGTCTCTTATGGCCTAGCCTCGAGAAGCACATTCACGTCCTTCCCTACTCCGAAAATCATGTCGAAAAATGAAGGGGCTGCCGTGGTGGTGTAACGGTCAGACTACTCGCCTCCCACCAAGGCGGACCGGGTTCTATTCCCGGTGGGGTCACCCCCGCATTGTGGGAATCGTGCCGGACGATGCCGCTGGTCGGCAGGTTTTCTCGCGGATCTCCCGTTTCCCCCGCCTTTGTATTCCGGCGCTGCTCCACACTCGTCTCACTTCATCCTCATCGGCTCTCAAGTCCTCGATGTTAAGAGCTGCCCAGATATCTCCACTCCACAAAAAAAAAAGTGCTTCTAGTTGGATTTTGCATGACGACACTTTTGTTTTCGTCAAGCAACATCTGAGAACTATAAGTAGGGGAGAGACGGGTAGCCCCGGCAACATAAATAAAACTCATAACATTTTGAAAATCAACAGAATTAAATCTTTATTTTTATACTAGAATTTAAATACAACATATCTCTCACAATTATAATTAAGTAACAATTTGATAGGTTCATTATCTTAACTTATATAAAGTCTTGAAATAAGGCTTCAATTTTCAGTGGATACATTTTTGGAGGGTATCCCCGGACATAGATTTAACGATGACCAAACCGTTTTTTGGCCATACGTACTTCACAAAAGTAGTATTTCTCCGAAGGATCAATGTCCACACACGCTTCGTGCTCCCAGTATTCGCATTTATGACACTGGATCCAGTCTTCATGGGACGTTTCTCCGCAAATGAAGCATTCTGTATCCTGGTCTCTTTGTTGCTGAACCAAACTTTGAATGTTCTTCTTTGTTTTAATTGTATTAACTGCCGCCTTATTTTTATTGGTTGCAGCCTTTTTCTCTGCCAGCGCGTTTTTGAACAGCGTAGATGTCAGAATCTTACACTTTTGTGTTTTTCAGGAACGCACTACAAGACGTTTCTTAGAAGCATCAGGAAAAGGGCTCAACTGTTTGGGCAATTCAATAGCTCTAGGCACCTTATATCTCTCAACTGCTTCTCTCACAGATGGTTTTTTTTTCCTGGACAGATAGCATAGCCTGTTTCATTTTATTTTCATCCCAATTTCCTCCGTGTGTAATTCTTCCCTTGACTTTTGGCAGTTTTGAAGTGATTCTGTAAAAGACAACAACATTTTACACACTTGCTTTAACACATTACATTAAAATAACTAAAGATTTCTCCATCCAAAAATGTCGTGGGTTACCTGACAACATCGTTTCCGGTGGTACCCGACCGCCACATTCTATGTTTTTATTTAATACCAACAATGTCAATAAAGATAACTTAAATTAATAACCTAACTTATACACTTGAATCAATATCTTAAAGGATAATCAATAAATCATGGTGAAGTACTTACATTTTATAAACAATAACTGAGTTCAAAATGTAAACGGCGCACATTACAATATAGGCACAGGTCCATGGACAATTGTAACGTGTTGTTCGCTCGGCGGTCGCGTCCTGGTTGGTTCGATTATACGGCTAAATGGCGCTGCGGTCGTTGTGGTGTGTTATTTGTTTACCTACGTGCGCGGGATTATTTGGAACTAACACTGGCCGGGGCTACCCGACTCTCCCCTATGCACTTACCTACAATAGCCCAGTAGTTAATCAAGCGTATGGAGTCAGCTCACTTTCAGTTACTTCCAGTTAGAATAACACTAAGTAATAACACAGATCAGATAAATCTACAGAAGCGGGATAACGCGGCGGTTCCTCTGGTGTAGGCGTGGCCATTCGTTGATTGGCCGCTCGAGGCTCTGGGAAAAGGACTCGTCTGATTGGCCACCGCGTCCTGCAAAAACATTCCCTATTGGCCGGGTTTGCCAAATGCCGAGTAAGTTACCAGGCGCTGATTGGCGAACGATTTTCTGACGTGTTGCTGGTTTGTGACGCCAGAGCTCGCGGTGTAAGGGTTTGAGTGAGTGGAGTGGAGAGATTTCGGCGGCTCTTAACAGCGAGGTCTTGAGAGCCAATGAGGGTGAAATGAGGTGAGTATAGGGCAACGCCAGAATGAAAGGGTGGGGAAACGGGAGACCCTCAACGGAAATCCCCAGCAGCATCGTCCGGCACGATTCCTAAGCGCGAATATCCGGGGGTGGCCCGGCCAGGGATTGAACCCTATTCACCTTGGTGGGAGGTGAGCAGTCTAACAACTCACCTTGCCATTGCATTTGATTAAGTGCCAAGTTAAAGTTAAAAATCAGATTTTCATTTTACGAGAGTGTAATAACATTATTCTTAAAAATCTGTTATAAATTTTCTTTCTTTTGAATTAAAATGGAAATATAACCTCAGTAGCTACTGTTAAAATTTGTAACCTATGAAGTTGTTTTTTCATAGCTCATGTGCTACGGTTTTTTAAAAGTTCAAACATCGCATTCCCAGTAGAATCTCTCAGATTAATTTCCATCCCTCCTTTCCTTTCTTTACGATATTCAATCAATCACGCTTTGCTGTCACCTTCATGACTAAGTAAGAGAGGGTGAAACTGGTCATTAGTAGAAGTGGCACAGTTTTGCTGGGGGCCATAAATCCACGCCACTGAGGGTACGTGTTGGTTCAGTTCCAACAATTCGCCGTTCCCCGAAATGAAAACCAGCACGGAATTATGAATGCATCGCATCTCCTTGCCTTCTGTTCATCGCCAAGTTGTGCTGTCCGCGTTTCATATGCTCTGCTGCCACTTTCACCTGCGGCCAGGTAACCTCAGGTTTCTCTGAATTACGACCTAGCGAATATCCAACACTTCAACAGCGCTAAACTAATATCTCCATGAATATCTCTGTTGTCCGTCGACTGTTGTCTTCGCTTACTAAAGTTGTTCCCCGGATACCTATACGGAAATACATCATGGTCCATGCATAGGGAAAGGAAAATTTCACGGAATTCATTTCAAGACAAGTTAGACGTCCAACACGTGTACACTGAAGTCGCCTTTACAACTTGAACACAGTTCATTAGAGACGCCCTGGATGAATCTGTCCTATTAGGAGTCTAGCAAGGACACAAGTAGCGAGTGACACACTGCCAGGTGTGGAGTAACACTGGCTACTCTCTGGAGCAGCAGCAGCCAATAAACAAACATCTGAGGCCCGAGTGTACACAGGACTGTGGAGTCTAGCCTACAGGTCATTAGACACGCCCTGGACGACTCTGAGCCAATAGCAGGCTGGCTAGAACACAAGTAGCGAGTGACACACTGCCAGGTGTGGAGTAACACTGGCTACTCTCTGGAGCAGCAGCAGCCAATAAACAAACATCTGAGGCCCGAGTGTACACAGGACTGTGGAGTCTAGCCTACAGGTCATTAGACACGCCCTGGACGACTCTGAGCCAATAGCAGGCTGGCTAGAACACAAGTAGCGAGTGACACACTGCCAGGTGTGGAGTAACACTGGATACTCTCTGGAGCAGCAGCAGCCAATAAACAAACATCTGAGGCCCGAGTGTACACAGGACTGTGGAGTCTAGCCTACAGGTCATTAGACACGCCCTGGACGACTCTGAGCCAATAGCAGACTGGCTAGAACACAAGTAGCGAGTGCCACACTGCCAGGTGTGGAGTAACACTGGCTACTCTCTGGAGCAGCAGCAGCCAATAAACAAACATCTGACGCCCGAGTGTACACAGGACTGTGGAGTCTAGCCTACAGGTCATTAGACACGCCCTGGACGACTCTGAGCCAATAGCAGACTGGCTAGAACACAAGTAGCGAGTGCCACACTGCCAGGTGTGGAGTAACACTGGCTACTCTCTGGAGCAGCAGCAGCCAATAAACAAACATCTGACGCCCGAGTGTACACAGGACTGTGGAGTCTAGACTACAGGTCGTTGAACTCGTGAAATTTTCCTATCCCTATCCATGGCCTGTGAAATAATCTTTCTGGGGACTTCCTAAACTATAATGGAAGTTTTGAACATATACGTAGTGTGGAAAATTATATCAACTCGCAGATGCACAGTATCTCCGTAAAGTCATGGTGGTATCTCTAAAGTCTCTGCATTATAAAATAAACCAAAAACAGTATAAAAAATCCCAACGACGTGCCGAATAAGAAATCTTGTCAAGTTTCTTACATGCTTACGCCAGTACGGCTTGGCCTTTAATTGTTGCCCTTCACGCATCTAGCCGATACTCCAGTTCTTGCCATACACGACGAAGAAAGTCGGGTGCAACAAGCTGAACTACTTGTGTGATTCTTTCTTTCAAGTGCGCGGTGTCGTTGACTCGAACACTGTGCACACATCGCCAGCTGTAGCCGTTAAAGAAGACGTCGAGTGGCGTAAGGTCCGGCGGTACTGCAAGTCATGACAACCATCCACCCCTACATACACGCCCCTGAGGAAATGATAAATCCAGAAGCTCACGAACAATGTTGCTGTTAAGCCTGATTTGACTACCAATAGTAAGAACGAATTGTAATATTAGTAATAATAGTTGGCGTGTTCTTATACTTTTTAATAATATTTCATATGTTAATGTATATTATATAATATGTAATAATGAAACTATATATTTGGTTGTAATATGTAGTAATATGCTTAGTGGATTTTATATATTTATAATGTTTTAATATTTTATAGTGTATATTTAATATAATATTTTAACATTTTAATATTTTTAATGTTTTAAAACAAAGGTGAACAAATATAAAATATAAACACAGGAGGAGCAAGGTCTGGGTGACAGCCTCCCCGTGGCTCCCCGTGATAACTGGTGAAGGCCACGCTAATTGTCATCGCTCCTCCTGTTGGAGATTCCCAAGTTTTTAAACAAATTTTATTGTTGAATGATTTTAATAATTTTACGATTTCTAACCGAACCAATATAATTATTTTAACGTGTTGTGACGTTAATATTTTAATATGAATCTTAATGGAAAAGTTTAAGCGTTGCCTTGGCAGTGTGGTTTTTAAATTAATTAAATATAAAAGATATTAATCATTTAAGATTCTTAGAATAATAAATAAGAAAAGATAGTAGCTAAAAAGGAGACTCGGAAGGCCTAATGGCTAAGTGGGTTGCAAGAGTATTCACTCTATTATGTTAAGCCTGATTGTAGTGGTAATCAGGTGGAGGGGCATATTTTCCTAGAGACCCAAGGTAGAAATACCGGACTCGTCCAAGTTTGGAATTAGGCTTAGTAAGTTGTCTCCTGTTATACCGTTGCGGATCAGGTACAGGAGGGGAGGTGGGTGCGGAGAGCCAGACATGCTCCGGAAAACATGTTAATGTGGAGGAGCGCCATCTTGTTTCCAGTTTCCCTAAACTGGCGATTTCACTGGCGAATGATGTTTTAACGTGGCGACCCTTCGTTGAGTGAGCGAAGAGATTTTGGCGGCTCTTATCAAAAACGGTCTTGAAAGCCGATGAGGGTAGAGCGAGGTGAGTATGGAGCAGCGCTGGAATTGAAGGTGGGGGAAACGGGAGATCCCCGAGAAAACTCACCGGACCAGCGACATCGTATGGCACGATTCCAAAGTGCGAAAATCCGGGGAGTTAGTTACCCCGCCGGGAATAGAACCCGGTTCGCGTTGGTGGGAGACTAGTAGTCTAACCACTACACAACCGTGGCCCCACTACCATACAAAGTTGGGAATTTCACTACGCATTTGTGTCTTTCCTGAGAAAATGTAGGAGAGCTACTAAGGATGTGTGGGGATGAATCACCTTTCACTACTGGTGTTTTATGCGTACACGCTGACACAAGGGTACTTGACGCCTTATTGTCCAGTGTAGACAAGTGCGTACATGTTGCACAGGAAGGTTATGTTTGAGCGGTACTGTACACTGTGAGGCTCTGTGACCAATGATAATTCCTGGAGGTAACTGACTCGTAAATCATTTTAAAGGCTGTTTACGTTAAAGTGAGCACTTTTGAAATAACCCTTGAAAAATATCACTGTCCCTTTCTGCGTGTATTTTAACGGGCACACGTAGTGGTATGCGGCCGGTAAAGTTGGCAACGGCAAATGGTAAGTAGTTCCATGTCTCTACGTTAGATTTAAAGTGTTCGGTAAACATTTGTCAATTCTATAATGATTTACTTTCCTTTTTTAATTTGTTTAATGCGTAAAGTGTATAGATTAGGGAAATTGTTAAATATTTACTTTTGTAATAATGTTACAGTTTCCCTTTACTGGCGCATGAGCAAAGTGACCAGACCCGTGGCGATACTGATGTTGCATATGGCGGAAGAATACACAACGGCCTTACAAGTAGATCTTAAGCAGAGCTTTCAAAAGTGCTCATTTCACCGTGAACAAACTATACTGCTCTATGTTATGTCTGGTTCCTGTCACTGATCGCCGAACACAACGCGTTCAGGATATTGGCTGTGGTAACCAAACAGGAGCTTTGCCAGCTTCATTACAGCACACATCAAACTACAGGATGAGTATAGGAAAATACCCCAACTTTGGTCTTTAATATCGAAACCAAACAACCTACAACCTTGACTGACCAATCAAATGAAACGTGGAACCATGAAGTTGGTTTACCATACATTCATAAATGTTCAATCTGACCACTATGAGCAGCTCGAACGGCATCTACGCGATAATCAAACTCGTTCCACGCTCTTGTCAGCATGTCCGGTGTTACGGTTTGGAAGGCGTTCGTAACTCTCGGTTTGAGGTGGTGAGGGGGAAGCGAGCTCGCATTCGACACGTCAATGTGAAGGGGCGGTCTGATGTTTCCTTTATGTGCCCAGAACGAGGTAGACGATGCCTTCATGTCTAAGCTGGTTTTTAGCGATGAAGTGACGTTCCATACAAATGGTAAGGTGAACGGGCACAACGTGCGGATATGGGGTCAGGAGCTTCCACATGAAACCAGCGAACACGAGCGCGCTTCCCCCAAAGTGAATGTGTTTTGCGCTGTATCCAAAGACACTGTTTTTGGCCCTTTATTTTTTCACGAGCCCACTGTTACTGGAATCCCTTATTTGGATATGCTTACAGAGTGGTTGTTTCCTCAGTTAGAAGAGGCGGCGGGGTCATCATTTTCCAGCAGGATGGTGCGCCACCCCATTGGCACCAAGCTGTTCGCGGATACCTGAACGAGACGTTGCCGCAACGCTGGATTGGTCGAGGAGCAGCTGGTGACCAGGCTCTTCATCACTGGCCCCCAAGAAGACCGGATCTTACCCCGTGCGATTTTTTCTATGGGCGTACATAAAGGACCAAGGGTATCGTCCACCATTGCCGGCTGACATTGACGACCTCAAAACGAGAATTACGGACGCCATCCAAACCGTAACACCGGACATGCTGACAAGAGTATGGAACGAGTTTGATTATCGCGTAGATGTCGTTCGGGCCGCTCGTGGTGGTCACATTGAACATTTATGAATGTATGGTAAACAAACTTCACAGTTCCATGGTTCTTTTGGTTGGTCAACGAAGGCTGTAGGTGGTTTGGTTTTGATATTATATATCTTCAAAGATGGGGTATTCTTTTATACTCAGCCTGTATTTCTTATTTGAATAAACTAAAACTCTAATTAATGTGGAAATGAAAGAGTAAATTATACAGAGGTCAAGTAGTCGCTTATACCGCGAACTGCAAACACACTCAAACAAAATGGCGTCAGTGGTCAGAAAAAAGTTGGAACGATGTTCGCTCATAATTAGAGACCTGAAAAATTTGCGAGTTCAACGAACTGCATGCTGAACTCTACAGTCTTATGTACAAATATGCCGATGTCAACTGCACATTGGATGTCTGTTGTCACAGTGGAAGGCGAAGATTGGGCCAGCGTTCTCCAGGAGGTGTGTCAAACATCGTGTGGTCCATTGGGTGAAGTTATACAAACACACGTGTTTTGAATTCTAGCTTGTCCCAAAATGAATCAGCGAATTTTTCAGGTATCTACTAATAATTATTAGCGACGGGTAACTTACTTGCCAGCCGGCAGCCCATTCAATAGGGAACCTTCAGCAAAGTTCCCGATGGAACTGGCGTTTTCTTCACCGACCTCCCCTCCTGGTGGCCGAGACCTATTTAAGGTTATACCAGGAGCACTACTTTCTATCTTACGTTAACTCCCGCAAACAAGATCTTACTCGGCACTTTTCCATTCTCGTGGTACCACCGGGGAACTTTGTGTTTTAGCGACCGCCATGCTTGGTCGAAAATATGCTAGATTTTCCACATTCACACTCTGCCACGTCAGCGCGTATCCTTCTCTCACTCGGAAAAGTTTAGCATGGCGGGAAATCCCTTTATCACAATCGCGGCCCAATGCATCCGGGTGTGCTCAGGACTCAGGTTTGGGGGACAACCTGTTCACCAGAATTGTCCCCCGCCTCCTCGCCCACCGGGCGTAGAGAGCAGTACACTCCACACTGCAGACTATCGTTTCGTTCATTCAAGACCGCCGATAAAGGCGCAACCAGCAGCACCCGTTTTAAAGGATGCGGCCGGAGGCACCCCCTCGACAAGTCTGCCAAACACACCATTCTCTTACCATTCTTGGGAGTAGAACTTCCGCCATCTTACCATTTGCCATTATACTTATTCCTGTGCCATCTCCGGGTCGTCACCAGGGAGCCTGTAACAAACAAGTTACCACAGCATCATGCAGTGGCCAATCAGACACAATGCCCGTTCCAGAGCCTCGTGCGGCCATTCAGAGAACGGCTACGAGCACATCAAGAAACCGCCGCGCCATTTTGCCTCGTGTGTATTTACCTACTATGTGACGCTGGTGTGGTAAATTTGCGAAGGATTTCTAACAGTGTAGGTTTGCTGCTTTTATAAAAAATATTTTATGTTAGTGAGTCAACTGCTACTTTTTCGAAATGCATTCAAACTGAGAATACTTTCGTTGTTGCATGTATGGCGGAGTTACGATATTTCAAAGTACTTTTTGTACAATATTGTCCAACAGAAATATAAATTTCACGCAAAGCCTATAGTTTCTAGCAAGTTCTTCTATATGATAGGTACATAAATGATAGTAAACACATAACTAAGTTACTTTCTGCAAAAATCTAAAGCCCGTATATCACGATGGGATATTCCTTGTGGAAGATTCCATGCAAGATTGCATGGCCGGTTGTATGGATGGTTCTCTGAAAGATTTGGCCATCTGCTGGCCGTTTTCATGGCCTTTTCGTGATTAGCCGTGTGCAATTTTTGATGGGGAGTTTCCTACAATGTTGAAATTTTAGCCAATCGGAGAGGGTGGTAAACACATTTTGTTTTGATAAAGAGCAAATAACAATATCAAAAAAGAGTAAATAGTAAATAAAAACCATGTCAATGTTTACTAAAGCTAAAACTGCATTTTGTGAACATTATGGTAAACATTCGTGTATATTTAAAACCAAATTTCCAGTTATAACAACAAAACGATTAGGCTCTGTGCAAAAACCGCATAATACTGAAGTCGTAAGTGAAGATTGTTCCTGAACCACAGTCGCAGAAGAAAAATCATAATAAATGCACTCATCTTTACAAGTGCGGCAACAAGTATCGTTGAGTAGGTTATTCCAAAGTACCTTCCACAACTACTTGCATGCAGGCTCGGGTAGCAGGTCTCATGGGAACTTCCGCCCGATCTTGTACGGAAAATGTTATCTAGGCAAATTGGTTTTAGGTTACCAGCAAACAAGTATATAAAATAATGCTTAAATAATTCAGCAAGGAAAACTATGATTTTTTATTTTAATTTTTTTTTAAACTTCTATGCACTGATGTTCATTTCAGAAATCTGTTATATGAACTATATCGTATAGCGTTTTAAATACGCATGATTTTTAACCAAACGTATTCGAAAAACACGGACGTTCGAAAAGAACACGCACTTCTGACGAGGTCGGAATGGTAAATTCTAGAAACAGCGCGCATTCGAAATAGTATTTCTGAGCTCTCCGGAGTAACCTAAAGTGGTGTTTTCAGGCTGGCACGTCTAACTGGATAATGTAAAATTAAGCCAGGGAAATGCATTCAACTCTGCTGAAGAGTTCTTGCCGATGAAATCGTATGGTCACCTCTTGAAAGGAAAGTTAAATTTCCAAAGTATGTACATTTATGTTGTGTTTACAATTGTATGACAGTATATAATTAGGGGCAGTGATATTTCGCGAAACGATTTCAAGACAAGATACAGTCCAAAGCACTGTGGGGTCATCCAGCTTCTTTGATTGGCTAAAAAAAATGTTCTGGCCCGTGTCAACCGTTTGCGCACGAATCACGAAGGTTCAGTGTCGGAGTTACTTGGTCCTGATTGGCTTGGTCAAAGACGGACACGGCACCAGCGGCCAATGGATGTATAACAACAGCTGAGGTGTGTGTATATAGTATTGAAGTCTACTGCGTGCTCCGATTTTTACGCGTAAAGTCACTGGCCCTAATTATAAGAGACGCCCAGGTGAACTCCGAGCCAATAACAGACGTGCAATGAAACAAGCGCTGAATCCCGTGCCCACTGGTCTGAGGTAAAACTGGCTGCGCACTCGGGCAGCAGCAGACGAACACAAAGCTGAGGCTCGGAAACACACAGGGCAGTGGATTCTAGCGCGCGGGCCGTTTAAAACAAGAGACTTCCCTTCTCTGGGTAATGTAGGCGGGAATTAACGCGAGCTGTTTATAGCCAGGGTCGACGTGGGCGAGGCCTAAATGCGGACACCACGAGGCCGGTTCCTTGTGGTGTCATTGATCCGCGTGATCCGCGTGGGACGGGTTTATCCCCTCGAGGGCGCCGGCGGGCGCACGTCGAGAGCCCGTGGACCGCCGACGCCTGGTCAACTGCGCATGCGCGTGGGGGCGGCCGCCATCACCGCGCACGCGCGTTCGCGGCCTTCGGCGCAGCACCCGAACCACGCACTAGAGGCGAGGCGGACCGAGTATTCGTATTCCACGCACGTACCCGACATTCACCTACCCCAAAGGAACACAAACGTCAGTCACGTGGTCATGAACGTGTTTGTTCGTAGGTGTCTCAAATTTCAAAAGACAAGCATTTTTATATGAATACTATTACCAATTTGAATTTAATCGGACTGCATTCCAAACAAATTGGTTAGAGCCAGTAGGCCTATACAAACACCTCGAAGCACTTGTTTAGCAAACAGTGTTCTAACGTCGTATCCAATCCACGCCGTTTTTGCTGGTCGTGTTGGCAGAGAAGCAGTTCCATGTTGGAGACACGGAGATTGGTTGTACGCGAACAGCGAGATCAGTCTACCTCATCTTTAGTTTATGGTTACCACGCCTGAAATGTTGTTAAGTTTCGGTAACTAAAAGGGTTAATTTGGGCACGTAACGAAACGTCAGCAGGGCTTCAGAAAAGTTGGAAGTACCCTGAAGAGCAAAAAAAAATCTGGTACACCTGCCTAATATCGTGTAGGGCCCCCGCGAGCACGCAGAAGTGCCGCAAGACGACGTGGCATGGACTCGACTAATGTCTGAAGGTATGCAGGAGGCATTTCACACCATGAATCCTCAAGGGCAGTCCACAAACCCATAGGAGTGCGAGGTGGTGGAGATATCTTCTGAACAGCACGTTGCAAGGCATCCCAGATATGCTCAATAATGTTCATGTCTGGTGATTTAGGTGACCAATGAAAGTGTCTAAAGTCAGAAGAGTGTTCCTGGAGCCACTCGGTAGTAACTCTCGACGTGTGGGGTGTCGCATTGTCCTGCTGGAATTGTCCACCTCCGTCGTAATGCACAATGGACATGAATGGGTGCAGGTGATCGGACAGGATGCTTACATATCTGTCACCTGTCAGAGTCGTATCTAGACGTATCAGGGGTCCCATTTCAAGCCAACTGCACACGCCTCATACCATGACAGAGCCTCCACCAGCTTGAACAGTCCCGTGTTGACATGTATGGCCCATGGAATCATGAGAATGTCTCCATACCCGTACACGTCCATCCACCCGATACAATTGGAAACGAGACTCGTCAGACCAGGCAACGTGTTTCCAGTCATCAACAGTCCAATGGCGGTGTTGGCGGGCCCAGGCGAGGCGTACAGCTTTGTTTCGTGCAGTCAACAACCGTACACGAGTGGGCCTTCGGCTCCGAAAGCTCATTGATACCCCAGCATTGAAATCTGCGCCAATTTGAGAAAGGGTTGCACGTCTGTCACGTTTAATTATTCTCGTCAGTCGTCGTTTGTCCCGTTCTTTCACGGCCTTTTTCCGGCCGCAGCGATGTCGAAGATGTGATCTTTTACTGGATTCCCGATATTCACGGTACACTCGTGAAATGGTCGTACGCGAACATCCAAATGTTATCGCTACCTCGGAGATGCTATGACCCATCTCTCGTGCGCCGACTATAACACCACGTTCAAACCAAACTCACTTTAATCTTGATAACCTGCCATTGTAGCAGCAGTAACCGATCTAGCAACTTTGCCAGACGCTAGTTGTCTTATATAGGCGCTGCCGACCGCATCGCGTTACCTGGTTCCATGCCTCTGTTATTTGCATACTCACGCCTATGCCAGTTTTTTTGGCTCTCCAGTGTAAGAGTGAATGGACTATGGCCAGAGGGGCTTGAGGTTTTGATCATAAACTAAATATGAGGTAGACCGATCTCGTTGGCTGCGCACAACCAGTCTCCGTGTCCCAACATTGAACTGCTTTTCTGCCGGCTAGCAAAAACGGCGTGGGTTGGATTTGAGGTTAGAACACTGATCAGTAAACAATCGTGTTTTGAGATATATGTATACTTCCTCTAGACAATTTTTAATACCATTCGATTAAATTCAAACTGATTAACGTATTTTATTCACGTATAACGTCTTGTCTTTTGAAAATTAAGGTAGGCCTATACAAACAAACACGTTTATCACTGTAGACCATGTGGCTTTGACAGTTGTGTTGGTTTTGGAGTAGGTCAGTGTTGGGTACATGCGCAGAAGAGGCAGAATCGGACCACCTGATCTTTAGTCGATGGAATCAATAGACTTACAAACATGGTGGCCAATTCTTGTGCACACGACCTATGTCCTGTTCTTAATGTTAAGCTTTCAATTGTGAACCAAATTATTAGCGTTGGGGCCGGCATGGAGGGGTGAGCGGAAACAATGATATCAGGGAAGGTGCTTATGGAGGGGCGTGGGAGGGGAAATTGCCTGCGCATGCGCACAAACCAGTAGCTAATACATAGAGTAAGGGGGGGAGGGGTATAGATCGGGATGTAACCGCATCCAGCCCGCGGCGGTTTGCCATGAATACAAAATGCTGGCTGCGTGCGAGATGAGGCAAATCGGGGATGTATGCTTATTCGCTGCAAATAAAAGGCTGCGACACAAGCAGCGAGACAGCGATGTCATCTCTGCCGACGAGTCTCGTTCTAGCGCTCGGTTTGTGACTTTTTTTTACACTGCAAGCCATTGCGGGCATGGTGGTGTAATATTAGTATTCGTAGCAGAGTTTAATATCGTGTTGCGGAAGAAGATGCAGGAAGTTCGTGAAGTTAAATTTTTCTCCGATATAACGGTTGGGGCATGGAATGTTTATAAAATATTTTGTTTGCGTAATTTCTTAACTAACGGTTTCTTTACATTTTAATAATTGTGTAATGTTTACATTTTTTATTATATTAAATAAAGCCTATTTTTGGAATATAAAGTAATTAAAACACATACGTAAACCACACATCCCTTTTAAAAAGCTTAGCTTATTTAATTGCACTTTTCACCTTACATTATAATATTAATATTTGCATTATATTTTAATTGATTTTAATAATTACTGGAATTGTATTTTTTTAATCGTGATAAATAGTTATTTATGTTTTATTTGTGATAGTTTAGTTTAAGTTATGTCATTTTTTTCCGTTTGGCTAGCTTTTCAGGAAGTAGTTTTTTTTTTTTTTTTTTTTTTTTGCATTAGGAGGGTTTTGTGATTTAGATGCCCATGTTCTCCACTACAGCAATACCAGTTGTGTTGGTCTCTGCATTTCAACTTACCTTCGTCCTATTGGTCCCGGCTACGCCGGTCACGCCTACTGTACTCCGCCACGTTTATCATTGGCTGGCCGTCGGCCAATGGAGTAGGGTGTTGACTGCGCGCCAACTAATGTGTCGCGGCAGATGTGACAGGATTTACAATGCACCGTGTTCATTTCAGAAATTATTAAAAAGAACAGTTTTATCCTTTCGAATTGAAATGTTGACTAGTTATTTTTTATATTTAAATAGCGATAAAGTCCCGCGAAACGGTAAAACTATACGAGTGTGAGATGTGTCTTCAAGAGCAAAGAAAGTTCCATATAGAGGTAACCCCATTTGATTATCGTGTATACGCCTTAATGGGTTAATCTTTAAAAATCCCCAACGCCCTCATTAGGCAGGCTTGATTATTTCCCCCAGGAAGGTGGGTTATATGAGGCCCCTTCATGTATAGAGGGGGATGTAAGTGTAAGGAGACGAAATGGAGTGCCGGTTACTTTGACGCTGGAATTACAACACCGCGACAGATGCCACGCGATGGGCACGGCGCGACAACAAATATTCGCGTAAATGTGAGCACTGGTTTTTACTGCCTCGCGATAAACATTTTCAAATATTGTTTATAAAAGGTTTTATTATCACTGCATACTAACTTCTTTTATGATGGCCGTTAATGTTTCAATTTTTATTTTCATATTTTACTATCCTTTCAAAAAATTCTTTCCGTGTCCGCTGGTACTTTGAGCGTGAAAATATGGTTGAAATTACATCTAGGCGCAAAAATGCGTTGGTTTGCTTACCAATACGATAAATAATAGCGCACGTAAAACTTTAGCACCAAAAATATGGTGGGTTAGACATATTTACAGACCTGTCACACCCGCAAAGCAAATTAATTTGAAATTTTTTTTTCTATTCTGAAATCTTTTCGCGCGGGCGATTTTCGTCGCGTTGACGTCACAGAAGTCTCGATCCTGATTGGCTGGAAAATTATTTTATTCGCGTGGCGCTCATCGCGTTATTGTGATCCCAGCATTATGTGGGCTCGCGTATTCTCTTATTGGCTGCGCGAAGCTCTGGGAACTAGCATCTTGCCTGATTGGCTATTAGGTTCCCTATTGGCTGAGCTGCCGGCTGGCTAGCAGGGTGCTGGGCGTTGATTGGCGAACAGCGTTCCGGCGTGCTGCTGGCCAGTGACTGCCATTCTGCTGGAGTTCGCGGGGCAAACGGGTATTTCTCCTCCTTAATCTTACCGCGTTCAGACGCAGTGTACACAAGTGTAAGTAATTTTTGGTCAGTACTGCATACTGCGAGCCTCAATGACTAGGGCCAGTGACTTTTCACGAAAAAAAAATCTGAGCACACAGTAGACTTCAATACTATACACACACCTCAGCTGTTGTTATACCTCCATTGGCTGCTGGTGCCGTGTCCGTCTTTGACCAAGCCACTCAGGACTAAGTAACTTCAACGCTGAACCTTCGTGATTCGTGCGTAAACGGTTAACACGGGTCAGAACATTTTTTTAGCCAACATAGAAGCTGGACGACCCTACAGTGCTTTGGACTGTATCTTGTCTCGAAATCTTTTCGCGAAATATCACTACACCTATCAATGACCAATGATCTTCTTACCTGCGAGTTAATGATTCGCTAGCCCTCTTACTGGTCTAGGTCATAATTGGTTCATGTAACTGTAGCCGGACGTACAGCCTACAGCTTATTGGCCCTGACAACGAAACAACTTCTGGTGCCGACTTAAGCACAGCACGCGTCGTAAAATACTTTGTTTGCAACACCTTGAACCGTAAATTGAAGTGGGTCTGTAAGGGTTAACTGCTCTGTCGTCAGGTACTGGTGTTCCAGTCGTGTGGGTATTTGCGTGCATCGCGGAATGGCGGTTCCCCGGCTCGAACTCCGTTACAGTTCTGTGTCCCCCGGCATGCGTGTCAAGGCGACTGGAGAGTGGGACGCTTCTCAGAACAAGCCTTATACGTAGGGACAGGTGTTTCTCGTGAAAACATTTACAGCCATGCTAGACTTCACTCTCCTACACCCACAACCACAACTTCCTTTAGTTATTAGCCGCATTTATACGTTATATGTAGGGGTAGTGATATTTCGCGAAAAGATTTCGAGACAAGATACAGTCCAAAACACTGTAGGGTCGTCCAGCTTCTTTGATTGGCTAAAAAGTGTTCTGGCCCGTGTTAACCGTTTGCGCACGAATCATGAAGGTTCAGTGTCGGAGTTACTTGGTCCTGAGTGGCTTGGTCAAAGGCGGACACGGCACCAGCAGCCAATGGAGGTATAGCAACAGCTGAGGTGTGTATATAGTATTGAAGTCTACCGTGTGCTCCGATTTTTACGCGAAAAGTCACTGGCCCTAGTTGTAAGACATGTTCCTACTTGACTGGGCCAGTCGTAATAAAGTACTACAATACTGAACGTCCACGATTCCCGGACAGACACTTGAGGCACGTGACGTTTAAAATCGTCCAACCACGAAAGTGCATATTGTTAAGGTGTGGTCAGACCTTAGCTGAAAGGCCTGCCTGATCACACCTTCAAACATAAACGAGCAGGATTGCAACGCCACCATTTGGTCGTCGACAGTTGCAAAAATCCCCTCCACCGGTCACTGAGCGCGGCCGCAGAACCACGCGCTTGATATAAGCCGTCATTAACTGTCTCGTCGTCGTCATTCATCATTAGACCTTTGGGCGACCCTACCAGCCAAGCAGACCAGGAAGATGGGTGTCCGGCCGTCGCTAACCGTCTCCTAGATTCAGCCTCCGGCAACATTAATAAGGTGATGACGTTCCGGTTAGGTTTGTTTAAAATGGCGTGAGTGAAGTAATAATAAACATAATATTAAATTCAATGTAAAGCTCCCCCGGTCAATGGTTACTTAAATAACTAATGTATAAAATATTCATGTAATAAACCTTATACTATTTTCTGTGCTCTACCGAATAAAGAGTAATTATTTGAGATACGCCCCCAGCATACTCTCACATTAACATACTCTTCAAGTACGAATTGGCTGAAAAGCTAGTTCGTAACAATATGAACTAAAGTGTTTTGAAGCACAACTGGTCTTGAAATCTTTTCGCGAGAAACACCTGTCCCTACCTTTACGCCTTGTGTCGGGCTTAATTATCGAAATCGGGCGCATGCATCGCGGCTGAGTAAGGTTGTCTGTTGCCATGGCCGCCATTGTAGCCATGGACTCATCCCGATAGAGGAAGGGTCCAGATGGAAGAGCACGGTAAACCAGAGCAGAGCGGAGAGGGCACTGGGAAAATCTGCGCGACAGTCACGGAGGATTTAATTTGTATTCTATTTAACTGGACTATGGCGGGAGAAAATAGGGTAATTGCCAATGGAAGGCTCGGTAGATATCGACTGACGGCAAAACCAAGTCAGTTTTTTTCATAGGTAATATTTAATTAATCTGATAAGAGAATTACTAAAATCGCATTATTTTTTTGGAACGGTTAGGTATACTTGAGTTTTAATTTTTTCGAAATTTTAATGACAAAATTACAAACTATAATTATTTGTTAATAAAATACGGTAAATTACAAAAACTATCAACTTAGTTTATCGCAAATAAAAGACTTAACTGACAGCTATATGCTATATAAAAATGCAATCAAAACAAGTTTCTGACAAGATTATGCTCATCCAGAATAGATGACAGAAATAACAATATAAATTTATCCTTGTCTGTAAAATTATATAAACCACTTTAAACGTGCCGCTGCTACTAAATTTGTTAGGCAACAAGGACTTATGTCTCACGTGTCAAAATGAATGTTTACATTACACTGTTCAAGACTTCATGTGTTCGCTCGGAAAACAATAAAAACTGTGGGCAGCAGCTACTGTAATAATTATGCCATTTAATTTAATTGCGCTATGTTTCTGAACGTTGGTTAATTACCGGTACCACTCGCATCACTAATTGATATTTATGAATAAAAGCACCTGATTTTTTTAGCGAAAATATTTCAGGACAAGTTGTGTTCCAAAATACTTTAGTTCAGAACAACTTTCGCAACTTGAATATTTGAGTTGTTACGCTTCTTATCTGTCTGCCTGCGAATCACGGATGGTCAGTATAGGAGAAACTTAATTCTGATTGGCTCACCGATGTAGCAGATCGTATTCACACAAAGACAAACGGCCAATGCGTAGAGGCCTGAAAAATTCGCGAGTTCAATGACCTTTAGGCTAGACTACATTGTCGTATGTAAAATAATGCAAATGTCACTGTTCATTGGTTGCTTGTTGTATTAGCGGAAGGCGGTGATTCGGTCTGCATTCTACTGTGTATTTATTATTGGTTCAGAGTGGTCCAGGATGTGTAAACTAGCGGGTGGACATTAGCCATACGAAAATACGAGGTTTTGAATTCTAGCTTGTCCCGAAATTAAAACGCTAATTTTTCAGGTCTCTACCAATGCGCAAAGGAAGGCTGCAAGTGCTCACATAGGACGTTGAAGTCTAGCCGGAGCGTAAAAACAGGTGGCCCTAGTTAAGCAGTAACTCGGTTACTCTCTTCACAGCCCAACTCAGTTTTTAGTAATATTGTGTAAAGAATTATGTAAACTTATTACATGGAAGCCTTTCTCATCCCACGCATAACTCTCCTTGGCCACTTACTTCGAATTAATTTCCGTAACGAAATTATCTCCACGTCCCTTCTTTGTCTATCTAAGTTCCGCGAATCACGTTGCGTGCCGGTGGGGGCGTGGCTTCGCCCTGGCACATCACGTGGCCAACCAGAGGCTTCGCTTTGAGGAGGGAAAGATTCAGTCAAGAATAAGTACTTTTCTTACTACAGCTTTCTGTATGAAGCACGTTCCGACGAAGCTGAATGGTGCTCCGTGGAAATTAATTATAGTGCCACGGCAGTATTCTCTTCTGACACTCCCTAACATTTAATCATACATGGATAGAGACCTGAAAAATTCGCGGATTCATTTTGGGACAAGCTGGAATTCAAAACACGTTCGTTTATGTAACTTTAGCCATTGGTCCACACGGTGTTTGACACCTGCTGGGGAACGGTGTCCAATTGCCGCCTTCCACTGTGACAGCAGACAATCAATGTGGAAGTTGATATCAGCATATTTGAACATAAGACTGTCGAGCCTAGCATGCAGGTCATTGAACTCGCGGATTTTTCAGGTCTTTATATATGGATAACCTAGGACGTTCCTATTGTGGCAGCTATACAAACCAAGAGGTCTTTGCGATCTCTAAAGACCGCGTGGGGGTTCGTGTAGGACCTACCACTGATTGAACATAGAAATGTGGCCACGCAATAATTTTAATAAATAATTATCAGATTATATCGAATTCCCTTGTACGGAAAAAAGCTGATTCTTCAACGGCCGTTTGTTCACAGCAGCAGTTAGAGACATCACACAAGCGTTATACTAAGTTGTACAAAATGTTAAATAGGGAACGTTTGGCATTGCAAGTGGTGTGGTTTAAACATGAAATGTGAATGTGGTGTAAACATAAAACATTATAACGAATTGAAAAAAAATTAAAAGTTGAAAAATATCTCGCGAGTACTTTCAAAAGATGTTCTGTTACTGTGTTCGCTCTTTTCAAAATCATGCTACAATGTGACAAAATGTTATTTAAACAATTAGTTTTGTTGCCACTTTGTGACGTGTTTGGGCCAGTTTTAAATAAACAAGCCTCCCCTACCTTGTTTTTCCTGGTTTTGACACAAGGATGAAAGAATACTTCAGGAGACCCTCGGGATAGTAAAAGTTCATTCAAAATTATTTCCACCAAAACTGCGACACGTGTTTAAAGCCTAAACGTTAATTTTTTTTCAGAAAAATTTAAACTCCCGCAAAGAGTATAAAATAAACTACATAAAACTATATTCAAGCACGCCGCAGCCGATATTTAATGAAAGAATATTGCTACTGAAGAAGCATCGAGCGATCTTCAAACTTCGTTACTTGCGGCAGGAAGTTGGCCATCGTCGTGGGTCATTGTGGTTCAACTGTGCAGAACCTCATGGGTGTCATCCGCGTGGCTTCTAGCACAGGAGTTGTCAGTAAGAGCGCACTCTGTGGGTGCCCCGATATTGCATTTACTACTTGTGCATTTTGCGGCGCCAGGTTTTTGCTTTGATCGTTTTATAGCAAGCACTGACATGCATTTATCTCTTGACACTTGCACACAACAGTCTTGTGCACGTCGTTGTTTCCGGGCATATATCTGCTCCTGATGCCTCGAGGTAGCGCATATCTTCAGAGGCATCTCTAGTCGACTGAGCGGTTTCACAGTACAAATCGGGATGTGACTGTGTCGGGGATGCATCTGCGTTAGCGGGTAAAATTTTCTTTGGAAACAGGAATTCAATGAAATTAACAAAATGGGTACTTCGCTTTCATGGCTAAAGCTGGTAATGCTGGCTTTACGCTCGGTGATCAGTGATACAGATCATTCATAACTAAGAGACCTGAAAAATTCGCGAGTTCAACGGCCTGCATGCTGAACTCTACCGTCTTATGTATAAATATGCCGATGTCAACTGCACATTGGATGTCTGCTGTCACGGTGGAAGGCGACGATTGGGCCAGCGTTCTCCAAGAGGTGTCAAACATCGTGTGTTCCAACGGCTGAATTTATATAAATACACGTGTTTGGAATTCTAGCTTGTCCCAAAATGAATCAGCGAATTTTTCAGGTCTCTATTCATAACATAGAGCAGTATATAGCCAGTGGTAGTGAAATTTCGCGAAAATATTTCAAGACAAATTGCATTTTAAAACACTGTAGGGTCTTTTGCGTATCTTGATTGGCTGAAGGGGCAGCGGTGGCTGAGAGGTTACCCTGCACGCCTCCCACCAAGGCGAACCGGGTTCAATCCCCGGCTGGGTCACCGGATTTTTGTAAAAGGGAATCGTGCCGGACGATGCCGTTGGCCAGCGGGTTTTCTCGGGGTTCTCCCGTTTTCCCCCACCCTTTCATTACGGCGCCGCTCCATACTCACCTCAATCACCCTCGTCATCTCTCAAGACCTCGCTGTTAAGAGCCGCCCAAATCTTGCCACTTCTCTTGATTGGCTAAATTACATTCTGACACGTGTTAGCCGTCTGCACACGAATCACGTAAGGGGGCGTGCCGTGTTGCCGATTGCTGAGTGGCTCGGTCAAATATGAACATGCCTTCTTAAGCAAACAGCAATCAAAGGCAATAGGCAAACTTCTGTTGAATGCTTATAGTATTGAAGTCTACCGTATACTTATATTTATTCGCGAAAAAATTACTAGCTGCATAGACAGCGTGGTTTACGCGCCAGTTATTCCCAGGGAAGAGCGTTGGGCACTGAGCCTTTCAGTCCACAGTACAGTCAAATATAACATTCGTTTGCCACNTTCTGACACGTGTTAGCCGTCTGCACACGAATCACGTAAGGGGGCGTGCCGTGTTGCCGATTGCTGAGTGGCTCGGTTAAATATGAACATGCCTTCTTAAGCAGACAGCAATCAAAGGCAATATACAAACTTCTGTTGAATGCTTATAGTATTGAAGTCTACCGTGTACTTATATTTATTCGCGAAAAAATTACTAGCTACATAGACAGCGTGGTTTACGAGCGAGTTATTCCCAGGGAAGAGCGTTGGGCACTGAGCCTTTCAGTCTACAGTACAGTCAAATATAACATTCGTTTGCCACGTTTATACAGGGTGATTCTAAAATCATGGGACAAACATTGAGGGGTGGTAGAGCTCACTAAAACAAGCAATTATTGTATAGGAATATATGGGTGGGAGTGACGCGTTGAGGCACAAACACAAAAATAACGCATGAAATGCAACAAATTGTTTATTTACAACGTCGCCGCTAAATGCCTTTTTACAGCAATGTTTATAATAATTGCTCAAAATTGCTACCACCGACAGTAATGCAAGCTTGGTAGCGTCGGTGGAGTGATTGGCGAGCAGATTCAAATACGCCGGGTATTTCACGCACGCCACCATTGTCAGCCAATCACGCCATATGTAGAGGTCGCCAAGCATGCGTGACTGTTGGTGGATGCATTTCCAGCAACTGTTTTAACATTCCCTTTACGGAATCACTCGTAAAGTATGCTGGTAATGAACATTATATGTTTCCGTTAATGTGTTATGTTTTTGTGATTGTGCCTCAACGCATCACTTCCGCTCATATATTCCTATACAATAATTGTTGGTTTTAGTGACCTCTACCACTCCTCAATGTTTGTCCCATGATTTTAGAATAATCCGGTATAATTGGCTACAATGAGCAGGAAAGGGTTAATACGTTTGCATCTAATTTTCACTGTGTGTTACTTCCTTCTTGCAAAAAGGCAGGACCTTATTGATAAAATATAAATACATACTTGACATTTTACAGTATTCGGTCTCTTAGTAAATAAAAACAGGTGGGTTAGATTGGCCTATCTTTTTCTTCAATAGTGGTTTTTCATAAACTTGTGCAACACGATTAACCTTCACAATGTTGATCAATGTCCCAGCATTCTTAATACGTGATGATTTTCCTGGCCACTATCGTTCCGGAATATGAAGGCTGGATCATTTAATTACTATGCTCCGTCGAGTGTTGTTTCTTGGACGTCGTAGTTCCCTGGCTTAGCTCTGAAAGCCGACGACAGCCAACTCGTACGTCGAGCAAGAGCAGCGCAGAGGCGCTGTCGATACGCTGACAGTGTGTAATGAGCCAGACTGCAAACTAACGTGTTGCAGCACATGAACACATGTGATAACACACTCCGCGTATTCAGCGCATCGAGTGGACGATCATGTGTCTTACTATGAGTGACTGTGCATTATTTCCTACCTCTTTTACCATTCGCGGTCATTTATGACACACTACTTCCCTTTTTTCTAAGCAATGAACCAGTCGTGTTGAGCTTAGATCATCATTCTCGCAGGGGTCACGGTGGCTGAGCGGTTAGCCTGCTAGCCTCCCACCAAGGCGAACCGGGTTAAATCCCCGGACGGGTCTCTCCCGGATTTTTGCAAGTGGGAATCGTGCAGGACGATGCCACTGGTCAGCGGGTTTCCTCGGGTATCTCCCGTTTCCCCCCGCCCTTTCATTCCGGCGTTGTTCCATTCTCACCTCAATTACCCTTGTCGGCTCTCGAGACCTCGTTGTTGAGAGCCACCCAAATATATTCACGCACAGTCACACAATCATTCTCGCACTATCTGTGCAGGTGATTTCATTTAAAATCGCACAACCGCTGAAATATACTAAAGATGTGCGACACAGGTCCCGTTTGAGAAACCTCTTTAATTTTATTAAAACGAATTCATATTTTCAATAATAACTAACCTAGTCATTTAAACCATTCCAGAACCACTTTAATATACGGTTTCAGGTGTTGAAATAAAAAATATTTTACGCCTGTTGTACGTAAATCGATACAGCGCTTGTTTCGTTGTCACAACCAGGCTTTGTGTTAGGCAATAGTAATATGCACCATTTGTAACCTAGACCAGTAAGACGGTTTGCGAATCATTTACCCTCAGGTAAGATCATTGGCGACTGATGTTCGCAGTATGTACCATAAGCCAAAAATTACTCACGTGTGTAATGTGAACAGCTGTGTACATTGGGTCTGAATAGGGCGAGTTATTTTACTCGGCATCACACCTGTGGAATTTCTATATCGAATCATTGGAGTACTGATAATTAAAATACGTTAACTCGTCACGTAAAATCCGGGGACTGTTGCCTGAAGTTCTCGGAAATCAGCCCGAAACAGCGTTCACTGCTGTGAAAGGAACACCCAACATAGAAAGACGAGAGGGACAGAGGCAGAGAAAGTGTTCGCTCGTAATCGTTTAAACGCGGGGGGTCAGCTTGCAGACGTAATACCCGGGGTCGGTACGGAACGTGCAGAGCTCAAGGCTATCAAGTTTCAAAGCGTTTCGGAACGAAATGGTGCGTGAGTATTGAAACCTTTTGTGTCGCCCGTCGTCCCGTCGCGGTCGGCCGATGGGAACTCGGCGCACGAGCGACACGGGAGTATGCATTTCTGACACGCCTGTGCCGTGACCAGCTCGATAAACAATTCTCGGTAGTCGTCTGTAGTTGGGCCATAAACCTCCGCCATCAAGTCCTCGGTGGACGTGAGCGTTAAGAGCTGGAAGGAATCTAGCAAGCGGGCATTGCGATCTGTGACTTGACGGCGTTTCTCGTGCTGCGGACAATAACGCGCTCTGAAAGGTCAAGCGAGTCTGATCGGCTGAACGACGAGGAACAAGATGCAGCGTGACTGGTTGCCAGCACAACCTGAAGTGAACGCATGTTTACGTGGGGAAAAGCCAGGAAACACTAGTACGTTCCTCCCCCCTTCCACCTATCCCTCTCCCTTCCAGTGCAGTCAATTGGCAGTGACGGGAAAATTTCGCGATTCGACTANCTCCCCCCTTCCACCTATCCCTCTCCCTTCCAGTGCAGTCAATTGGCAGTGACGGGAAAATTTCGCGATTCGACTACACGTAGGTTCGCCCGGGTTACGTGCGGAGATTTCATGACCAGCGTGTATTTCGCGACTGTCTAACTCATATCCACTTTCGTGACTGGATTATTTACTTGTTATGCGTCTTAGGTGCCCGCCCGCGAATCACAGACGTGAAGTGCTAGAGTAACTTGATTCTCATTGGCCACTCGAATAGGAAAATGTCTTCTCACTAACACAAGTGGCCAGTAAGCAAAAGAAATNTAACTTGATTCTCATTGGCCACTCGAATAGGAAAATGTCTTCTCACTAACACAAGTGGCCAGTAAGCAAAAGAAATCTGCTGATACGCTCGTAGGGTATTGCAAATGTTGCGTGCGTGAAGATATTTTTCGCGACAATCGGGTGGTCCCTACCTCTACGTTAGTATAAGCTATTTCCGTTACAGTGAGCATTTTTGAAAGCCTTCTCAGTTGGAATAATAATCAATAAATATATTTCATTTTAGTATTTATGACGTTAATTTCAGAGTGCTGTTTAATAAACACACTGTGTTTATTACTTGCATGGCAATGTTTATTTAAAAAGGTGGTTAAAGTATTCAATATGGCTGAAAAGAAAAAAGCAACTAGGGCCTCAGTAGTGGTTACTTTGTCACGAACAGCCTATGATAGCTTGTTCTTAAGTCAACTCGTGAACGTACTTGGGTTT
This sequence comes from Clitarchus hookeri, assembly GCA_002778355.1. Taxonomy (NCBI): domain Eukaryota; kingdom Metazoa; phylum Arthropoda; class Insecta; order Phasmatodea; family Phasmatidae; genus Clitarchus; species Clitarchus hookeri. Next base: position 209,511 of record NQII01001658.1, on the reverse strand, counting down.
CCTGGCCGTTCGCATACCGCGGATGACTCCGGGTTAATAGCAAACCGGCATAAAAGCGAGCACTGAATCACGTGCTACCTGGTCAAGGATAAAACTAGCTGCTACTGCGGCGGTAGCCAACGAACGAACAGCAGAGGCTCTCGTCTACAGAAGATTGGGGAGTATAACCTACAAATCATTCAAATCGCGACATTTTCACTGTCTCTATCGATCGATATCGAACTCACGACTTCCAAAATGTAATTCTGCCCCATGACCAGATCGCAGAGCAGTTAACCCTTTCATCCCCTGTGGGTAACTTAATCGTAAACCCTGCTACTGCTCTATGTTATGATTGGTTAATATCACTCTCACCGAAAACAAAGCCCACAGCTTATTGGTTGTGTCGATGAAACAATTTCTTCGCCAGGCCAAGTATAGAACGCATTAAAATATTTCTTATTTGCAACGCAATAAATTACTCATTTATAGACACCCGAAAAATTCGCGAGTTCAATGACCTGTAGGCTATACTCCATTTTCGTATGACAAATCATGCAGATATCATTGTTCATTGGTTGCTTGTTGTATTAGCGGAAGACAGTGATTCGGTCTGCATTTTACTGTGTGTTTATTATAGGCTCAGAGTTGTCCAGGAGGAGTAATTTAACGGGTGGACCAGTAGCATTAGCAATACAAACGTACGGGGATTTGAATTCTAGCTTGTCCCGAAATGAAAACGCGAATTTTTCGGGTCNCATTAGCAATACAAACGTACGGGGATTTGAATTCTAGCTTGTCCCGAAATGAAAACGCGAATTTTTCGGGTCTCTACTCATTTATATGGGGAATTAAAGTGTTAAGTACACAGACACAAAACAGCATGTAGATNCGAATTTTTCGGGTCTCTACTCATTTATATGGGGAATTAAAGTGTTAAGTACACAGACACAAAACAGCATGTAGATTCTTTTGAGGTGGGGATTACCCACTCGCTGATTGATTGGGCGAGGCTCTGGGAACGGACCTTGTGTGTGATTGGCTGTTGCGTGTTGCGGAAGGTTCCCTATTAGCTGGGCCGTCGAAAGGTAAGTACGTTACCACGCGCTGGTAAGTTACCGGACAGTGACGCAATTTTGCTGCTGGAGTGTGCAGTTGGAGTTCGCAAGCTGTTGTCTTATGTACTTTGTGAGCGGATATCACTGGAAGAGGCAGGGATTCAAATTACTCGGGTTCAGTGCCTGGCCAAGTCAACTTTTAACTTCAGGTTATGACACTTTTAAACATTTTTCTGTCACTCTCCACTGCTACCGCATGTATAGCGTTCAATAGATTAGCTTTCTTATATATGTGTGTGTGTGTGTGTGTGTGTGTGTGTGTGTGTATGTGTGTGTGTGTAAAATATAATAATGAGAAAATATGCATCGCGACAGAATGCATTTTTTATTATCAACTAAATACTGTAAATTTCAGCAGCAAGAAAAAATAAAACTGTTTGAAGGACCGTTCGTTCCAACATTCATCATTCAGCCATAGGAGTGTTCGCAAACTGTGTTAAATGCAGTTACGTACGTTGCACGATTTCCTTCACTATCACGTAAGCACACATTTTTAATTTTCCTCTTAAGCGGAATTTAACACATTTGTAGCATTTTTGTTATTTTAAATCACCCAAACGTTATGCCAGTCAGAAGGACCAGCTTGGATACACATTCCAATATCATCCACACACCCGCGCACACACATACACAAAGCTGTTATAAATATTTAGTTTTAAATGTTCAGCCCTCTTTAAAGGCAGAGAGATCGTGTGTTGTTTTACGCCGCTCAGTGTGTTTGTCGCACGTGAGAACCAGCTGGATGGAGCAAGTGGTCAGTGGGTTTTCTCGGGGATCTCTTGTTTCCCCTCCCTTTGTATTCAGGCGCTGCTCCATTCTCGCCTCGCTTCACCCTCGTCGGCTCTCAAGGCCCCGATGTTAAGAGCCGTGCACACCGGCAATATGACGTCACTGGCCAGCAACATGTCGCCAGTCAGCGCGTGGTAACGTACTCAACAGTAGCAGCGCGTGGTATCCAGTGAGATGCAAGGCGCGTTCCATGTCCTCTCACAGGGAGTCAGTAAGTGGGTGCGCACGCATCAAGGGTATTGCGACGCCTTTTTTTTAAACTAACTACTCTAAAACTAAGTGTTATATGAGCCCGCGGTAGGGACGGGAGTTAAGTGCGTCTCAGGGCTAAGCCCCATACGCCTACAAGG
>NQII01001658.1:137433-200220 GCA_002778355.1 Clitarchus hookeri | reverse complement strand
GGAATTTTCACGCGTGGTAATCGCGCCGAAACGATGCAGCTGGTTGGCGGGTTTTCTCGGGGATCTGCCGTTTCCCCCCGCCATTGCATTCCGGCACTGCTCCATACCACCCTCACTTCACCATCATCGGCTCTCGGGACCTCGATGTCAAGAGCCACCCAAATCTCTCCACTCCACGCGGCAATTTCAACGATTGGCGACATTTCGTAATGACATCCATGCTCCACAACAGGTTAGACTTGAAACATATATACACCTGCCGGTAGAGAGAAGAACATTTCATTGGCAGTAACAAATGACTTTCGCCACGTGTTAACTTTGCTTGCCTACACAGAACNTGTAGAGAGAAGAACATTTCATTGGCAGTAACAAATGACTTTCGCCACGTGTTAACTTTGCTTGCCTACACAGAACTCATCAGTCGAGCCGACAAGTGTCTGCTTATGGTCCACGGTGTTGGATGGTGTGACCATCCACGAGTACACCAGTAACATAACTTGAGACCAGGAAATTGCGGATTGATTTGGCAATAAGCTAGACCCCACAAACCTTTGTGTACTAGAGCCTCAGTTAATTGTTCATTGGCTGTTGTTCCAGTTCCATCACAGACGAGGTAGAACGGTATTTGGTCCTAGTTTTCTTGTGGGTCAGTTATTAGTTCAGATTCGTTCAGGGCGTGTCTTACAAACTGCGATCCAATTGAGACAGAATGTCAAATTTTACGCGTGTTTGAAGTATAGCTTGTCCTCAAATAAAATCTGGAAAATTTCGTGAATATATTTCAGGACAAGCTAGACGACAAACACGTGTAAATTTCTGTCACGTTTGCAAATGGTCCCCAGTTTATTAGACACGCCCAGGTGAACTCTGAGCCAATAACAGACCTGTAAGAAAACAAGCACCGAATCCCGTGTCACCTGGTCTGAGGTAAAACTGGCTACACACTCGGGAAGCAGCCAATCAACAGAAAGCTGAGTCTTGAAAATAAATATGGCAGTGAAGTCTAGCCTACGGGTCGTTTAAAATTCGAAATTTTCCTGTCCCTATAAATTGCAAAATTTCCGAGTCTCTAAACATTACCAATTCCGGTGGATAGTGGTATGCGTTCGTCATGCTCGGATACGCATTCTGTGGTGGAGCAGTTTCTTTGGGCCGCACGATATATAAGGGCATAGTTTATTTTATCGTATGCTGATTTCTTATTGGTATAAGAAATAATTTTACATAAAACGATGTAGGGAGTGNGGCATAGTTTATTTTATCGTATGCTGATTTCTTATTGGTATAAGAAATAATTTTACATAAAACGATGTAGGGAGTGATATAAGAAAACATTTAGCAATAAATCGTTGCCCATATGAAAACGGGCATTGCTAACCCCTTCATCACACATTAATTGGTGAGTCGAATTGTTTCAATCGTGTAATATCTTGATGTGCACTGTACTTGAGTCTAAAGTCTACTCACGGTGAATTAAGCATTATTTCAGGCCATGCTAAAAAGTTACTTTCAGCATGTTTGTATCCTTCCGGTAATNTACTCACGGTGAATTAAGCATTATTTCAGGCCATGCTAAAAAGTTACTTTCAGCATGTTTGTATCCTTCCGGTAATTGTTGATACTTAGAGCCATCTGTTTTTTGCGAAAAGGTTTCCAGGACTGGTTGTATTGTAAAACAAGTTGGTTTATGACCAATTTCGTGGTTGGAGGATGTCAATTATCACGAGTCTTGCATGTCTGCCAGCCATTCACGTACGTTGATATTCGCAATAACTTCAGTCTTTTTGGTTGGCCGAGTCGAATGGAAAATTTATTCTCACACAGGCACGAGCCCAATTGGAAAAGGAAATTTGCAAGTGTGCACGTACGAAGTTGAAGTCTGCCTGCGCATAAACATTTTCGCGAAAGACACGTGGCCCCATTGACACTGTTATAAGTCGCCAGAGGGAAACGTGCGGCGTGGGGTGCCTTTGAAAATCTCCGCGCGTTCTCAGATTACTGACTTGTTCTTCGCACACTCCTTCGCTCGCTCAAGCGGGGGGTTACTGACTTGGTCTTCGCACACTCCTTCGCTCACTCAAGTGGGGGGTTACTGGCTTGGTCTTCGCAAACTCCTTCGCTCGCTCAAGCTGGGGTTTACTGGCTTGGTCTTCGCAAACTCCTTCGCTCGCTCAAGCGGGGGTTACTGGCTTGGTGTTCGCACACTCCTTCGCTCTCTTTCAAGAGGGGGGTTACTGGCTTGGTCTCTGCACACTCCTTCGCTCGCCCAAGCGGGGGTTACTGGCTTGGTCTTCGCACACTCCTTCGCTCGCTCAAGCGGGGGGTTACTGGCTTGGTCTTCGCACACTCCTTCGCTCGCTCAAGCGGGGGGTTACTGGCTTGGTCTTCGCACACTCCTTCGCTCGCTCAAGCGGGGGGTTACTGGCTTGGTCTTCGCACACTCCTTCGCTCGCTCAAGCGGGGGGTTACTGGCTTGGTCTTCGCACACTCCTTCGCTCGCTCAAGCGGGGGGTTACTGGCTTGGTCTTCGCACACTCCTTCGCTCGCTCAAGCGGGGGGTTACTGGCTTGGTCTTCGCACACTCCTTCGCTCGCTCAAGCGGGGGGTTACTGGCTTGGTCTTCGCACACTCCTTCGCTCGCTCAAGCGGGGGGTTACTGGCTTGGTCTTCGCACACTCCTTCGCTCGCTCAAGCGGGGGGTTACTGGCTTGGTCTTCGCACACTCCTTCGCTCGCTCAAGCGGGGGGTTACTGGCTTGGTCTTCGCACACTCCTTCGCTCGCTCAAGCGGGGGGTTACTGGCTTGGTCTTCGCACACTCCTTCGCTCGCTCAAGCGGGGGGTTACTGGCTTGGTCTTCGCACACTCCTTCGCTCGCTCAAGCGGGGGGTTACTGGCTTGGTCTTCGCACACTCCTTCGCTCGCTCAAGCGGGGGGTTACTGGCTTGGTCTTCGCACACTCCTTCGCTCGCTCAAGCGGGGGGTTACTGGCTTGGTCTTCGCACACTCCTTCGCTCGCTCAAGCGGGGGGTTACTGGCTTGGTCTTCGCACACTCCTTCGCTCGCTCAAGCGGGGGGTTACTGGCTTGGTCTTCGCACACTCCTTCGCTCGCTCAAGCGGGGGGTTACTGGCTTGGTCTTCGCACACTCCTTCGCTCGCTCAAGCGGGGGGTTACTGGCTTGGTCTTCGCACACTCCTTCGCTCGCTCAAGCGGGGGTTACTGGCTTGGTCTTTGCACACTCCTTCGCTCGCTCAAGCGGGGGGTTACTTGCTTGGTCTTCGCACACTTTTTCGCTCGCTCAAGCTGTGTGGGGCAAGGGAAGCGAAGCAGAACTGCGAGCGCGTAACGATATAACAATTGCCATGTGGTTGATGATCACAGTGTATACATTTTATATCTCTCGAAATGTAACGTGTGAGGCCACAATTAAATATAATATTTTGTGGTTATTGTGCCTGGTGGCTGATGCGTGCCTGGTGGCTGATGCGAGTGTCTTTAAACCCAATCGCATCGTGATGCGCCGCACAGATAGGATCGCTAGGTGAGTTTGTAGGATTCTGTTCCGTAACCTGCGTTAAACTGCTTGTACAGTCCACTATCCGGAAATGAAGATAGCTGTATAACAAATTCAAAGAAATTTAATTGTTAAAGAATGTGGAATGTTTACTTTTTAGAGGATAAGGTTCGGTGGGTTACCATACTATATATATATATATATATATATNACATCCTGTGTTTGTAATAGTTTCAGAGAAGGGATAAGGGTAATGGCGAGTGCTTGCAAGCGACCTATTGAAACTCGCGTGACTGTGTATATAAGGCGTTGACGTAACGAAGGTTACCTATTAGCGGACTTGGAGGTATCGGCGATGTAAACACAGTGCACAATTTCGCACGCTGTTCAGCCGAGCGATTATCGTGCGAGACGAGTATAATGGACGTCGCGAGGTCGTTGCCGATCCACTGCACTGCTTGCGATTGTTGACGTAGTTACTTAGTTTGATCGCCCTTGAGGCGAAGTCTGTCAGCCTTCAGCCGGTGTAGCGGGAACTGACAGACGGCGCCTGCGATTTAACCGGCGTCACAGCACCTTTTTTTTTGCAACCATAGAGCAACCTGCTGCGTGCTCAAGGACGTAAACGTCAGCTATTCATAATGGAGAGGTGTGTTAACCACTTAACTTACGTATTATCCGGAGTAAACTCGTTACGTCTGGCATGTTGTAGGATAGGTACAATCATGGTAGGTGCTGTACAATGTAAAACGCTAGGACGAATAGATCCAGCGCCTTTCCTTGCCTGGTGCTACCGGCTGCTGCTGACATGCCAACTATTTTCTGATTGGTTTGCTTCATGTGTAATGAATCTACTGTTCCACGGTGTCAATTGTTATAAGTAGGGGTAGTGATATTTCGCGAAATGATCTCGAGACAAGATACAGTCCAAAGCACTGTAGGGTTATCCAACTTCTTTGATTGGCTAAAAAATGTTCTGGCCCATGTTAGTCGTTTGCGCACGAATCACGAAGGTTCAGTGTCGGAGTTACTTAGTCCTGAGTGGCTTGGTCAAAGACGGACACGGCACCGGCAGCCAATGGAGGTATAACAACAGCTGAGGTGTGTATATAGTATTGAAGTCTACTGTTTGCTCCGATTTTTACGCGAAAAGTCACTGGCCCTAGTTATAATAAACCTGAAGGTACGTATCCCACCATAAATTTCCTCTTTTGCAACACCTGGCATGAAAACTTAATGTGTGTGTTAATCCTTTCATTCCCGCATTTTTGCAAATAAAAATATTTTAACGCTTGCTGTACTTACGGCGGTAAAGAACTTGTTACATTATCACAACCGATAAACTGCAAGCTTTGTGTTGGGCGATCAGTGATATGAACCGGTCATAACGCAGAGCAGTAGCAAGGTTTATGAATCAGTCACACTCAGGGAACTCATTGAGCACTGAACCTCGCAGTGTACAGCACCGGTCAAATACAACCTTCCCGTGCAGCATGTGTACAGTTGTGTACACCACGCATAATGCTCTGGGTGGTGGGTGGGGGGGGGCAGTGAAAGACGCCACCCTGGCAGTCCTTAATGGCGCCGCTAAGCGACTTTGTAACGAAAAAAAAAGCTACGAAAGGCAGCAACCAGGTCTTATCAGCGGCGGGGTGGGGCAGGTCCATTAGCGGCGAGGAGGCTGTATCGAGGATCAATATGGCCGCAGCCCGTGGCCCTCCCACCTTTCCTGTCTCGCTCGGCGTTATTTGCATCCCCGAGCCAGCCGTCCCCGTACAAGCAAAAAAATATATATAAAAAGGGAAGTAAGTAAGTAAGGAAGAGTGGGTTGTGACTGAAGCCTCGGTGGCGCGAATCCTGCCCACGCCCACGCCCACGCCCAAGGATCTCAAAGTCCTGACCTTTCCAAGCCTGGAGAGCGCGGTGCATGAACACCCCATGCGCTTGCCGCCTGCCGAGTGTCTCGTGTCCCGACAGTCGCAGGTCTCGCCTGTGGTTGGCTAGCGCAGAGGGGTGCGGAGGGAAGGCAGGTCAGTGACCTCTCACGGCTCGGCTCCGCCCCTTTCGAAGAAATTCTTTGTTTTTGCGTCGTGACTCCGGGTTCGTAGTAATCACCGACTACGAACGAATATAGTGAATTTACACTTGACGAGTCGTGCGTAATTTTAATTGTGACTGTCTGCTAATCATGACAATTCGAAAACACGTTTATAATTAACTAATAACTCGTCTCTACTTTTTTACAACAAGCAGATCACACGAAATTAAAGTTACGCAAAAAAAATATTAAACAAGAAATAAATTGTAAATTTTCTTTAATCGTAAACTGTCAGTAATTACTATGAATTCAAACTTAAGAAGCGGAAACGAAGAATTTCTTCAAAAGGGGCGAAGCCAAGCCGAAAGGGGTGTTTTGATACCAAAAAGAAAATATCTCATATTTGTACCAAACTTTGTTCAACTTGTACATGTTCAACATTCTTACTATGGCAACGATACACGAAGTATGAGGTAAAAAAGATATCAGATTTTTGACGTTAATTAAATTTCATTTTAACGACAACAAACAACAATAAACTAAATCTAAATAAAAACATAAACGTCCAGTATTATTTTTAATAATTAGGATCATTGATCCATATTATAAATCACCAAATAAACATTACGTTAAACCAGATGCCACGCACATTACATTACAGTTCGTGTACGCTGTTTTTAAAAGAAAATAAATAATAATTATTGTAATACAGAAATAATCAGACACTAGGGATATCCCCGAGACCAGCCAACCAGCCACACCGTCCGACGCGATTCCCACATGCGAAAATCCGGGATTCGAACCCGGTTCGCCTAGCTGGGAGGCGAGTCATCTTACCGCTACACCACCGCGGCCCCTTGATTGCAAGGATGGAGGAGTGAAGGTGTTGGACAGACGGAAGGGAAGGGCACTCCAAAGCTGCGGAAGCCAAAACTGACTGAAGTACGGAGCGGAGAGCGCTTGTCCGAGGCAGCAGTCAGCGCGCAGACAATGGCGTTCAATCAGCGAGGGAAGGCAGAGAGGACTCGTTCACGGCGACCACGGAGAGACATAGACCAGGGGGATTGCAGGTAGGAGTGAACAGCGAGGGCATTTGTACTCGCCGTCGGGCAGGGTTCACCTCCCGGGTAGAATGAACTGTGGAGCCTTGCGCCTCGGTGGCAACCGTATTCCCGCGCCCACGTTGTCGAACAGTTCTCTCGCCCAGGCGAGACGTAATCCGAAGCGATGCGCTCTCCCTCCCAACCCCTCCCAGCTTCAGCGGTGTCGAGCAGATGTTCTCTCCTTCTTCTATCCTCGCCCACGCCCCGCTAGGCGGGACTGGTGGAGCGTATTCACCTGGCAGACCGTCTCTGAAAAGACCATACAAGCGCGGCCTGCAAAGCCCCACTAGGTTCGGGCACGGCTCCGGAGTCATTGCGATACAACGCTATCACCCACTCGCATTTACTTACATTTCTCAAGCCCTGCTAATGTTCTACTTTCAGTGTATTCCTCCGCCTCATTCAAACGAAGCCTAACCGAGTCTAGAAAATTACACCGAAGGGACAGCGCTCCGCATTCGTGCGCACTCGGTGTGATATTATTTCACAAAATAACTATTTCTTATCAGGCATTTCCAACACACTTATTATCTCCCTGTTTTCGTGTACGTTAATTGTAAATAAAATAATATAATTTACAGAAAAAATGTACTTGCAAGTTTAGTTTAATGAAAAATAAGATATTTTTTATGTTAACACACGTATAAAATGCTTTTTATAGGGCCGGTGACTTTTCGCGTAAAAATCGGAGCACACGGTAGACTTCAATACTATATACACACCTCAGCTGTTGTTATACCTCCATTGGCTGCTGGTGCCGTGTCCGTATTTGACCAAGCCACTCAGGACTAAGTAACTCCGACACTGAACCTTCGTGATTCGTGCGCAAACGGTTAACACCGGCCAGAACTTTTTTAGCCAATATAGAAGCTGGACGACCCTACAGTGCTTTGGACTGCATCTTGTCTCGAAATCTTTTCGCGAAATATCACTGCCCCTANCCTACAGTGCTTTGGACTGCATCTTGTCTCGAAATCTTTTCGCGAAATATCACTGCCCCTATACATAAGATATTTAGGAAACAACAAAGCACTTAATACATGGGGCAGTTTTTCAATGGTTTGATTCTAAATGTGTGAAGAAACCACGAATGGACTAGAGTCGTAGAAGTGGTCGTAGTTGTGCCCGTATTAGCAACAAGTTGTACGTACAATATCACAGAATAGACNCCTACAGTGCTTTGGACTGCATCTTGTCTCGAAATCTTTTCGCGAAATATCACTGCCCCTATACATAAGATATTTAAAAAAAACAACAAAGCACTTAATACATGGGGCAGTTTTTCAATGGTTTGATTCTAAATGTGTGAAGAAACCACGAATAGACTAGAGTCGTAGAAGTGGTCGTAGTTGTGCCCGTATTAGCAACAAGTTGTACGTACAATATCACAGAATAGACNGGACTAGAGTCGTAGAAGTGGTCGTAGTTGTGCCCGTATTAGCAACAAGTTGTACGTACAATATCACAGAATAGACAAGTACGCAGAGGCGAAATGGGGTGGCGGTTCCTTTGATAAGGGCGTGCCCATTCACTGATTGGCTGTGCGACTCCCTGGAAATGGTCCTTGTGTCTGATTGGCTACCAGGTGCTGCGGAACGTTTCCTATTGGCTGGGCTTCCGGCTGGCGGGTAAGTCGTCGCGCGTTCATTGGCGAGCGGCGTTTCGACAGGTTTCCGGTCAGTGACGCCATTTTGCTGACGTGTGCGGCCAGAGTTAGGGGAATAAGTGGCTATTTCGCATTTGTATAGTTACGTTCTCTGCGATAACACATTAGTAGAAATAGCGTAAAAATTAAATTAACTCATTCAAAGCCACTCAGGACTAAGTAACTCCGACACTGAACCCTCGTGATTCGTGCGTGAACGGTTAACACGGGCCAGAACATTTTNCACTCAGGACTAAGTAACTCCGACACTGAACCCTCGTGATTCGTGCGTGAACGGTTAACACGGGCCAGAACATTTTGTTTAGCCAATCAAAGAAGCTGGATGACCCCACAGTGCTTTGGACTGTATCTTGCCTCGAGATCTTTTCGCGAAATATCACTGCCCCTATTCATGACCATTTACAAGAGGAAAGCGCTGAAACTTTCTCTAATAAGGTCCAACACACCCGGTACTTGTACCGTCCATATGTGCTAATTGCAACCTACTGACGAATGTAAACTTTCTTAGCCCACCTCGAAGGCTTCGTGCTGTAAATTGTTGGAGAAAAAGCTACGAATGCAGTTAGCCAACGTGTTCCTGCTCTCATTCCATTAATATTTTTCTGAATAACGTGAAGTATTTTACGACCGCCTAGAAGTGTAAAGGAAGGGGAAAAAGAGTAGTTGGTGACATATTTTGCGCTACATTTGAGTGAAGTTGAGAGATTTGTACGGGCTATTAACGTCGAGGTCTTGAGATGGCGAAGCGAGGTGAGTATCGAGAAGCGCCGGAATGTAAGGGTGGGGGGAAATGGGAGATACCCGAAAAAAAACCCCGCTGTCCAGCGGCATCATCCGGTACGATTCCCACATGCGAAAATCTGACAGCAATCCCGCCAGGAATCGAGCCCGGTTCGCCTAGGTGGGAGGCCAATCAGTGAATGGGTACGCCCGCGTCAAAGGGACAGCCACGCCACTTCTTCTCTGTGTGCTGATCTACTCTGTGATCAGACGCTGATTGGCGAACGGCTTTCCGACAAGTTGCTAGCCTGTGATTGCCATATTGCTGGCGTGTGCTGCTGGGGTTCGCTGTTTAATATCTGTATACTCAACCACGCTGTGACTAAACTATGGCTGTGGCGATTGTTGGCTTCTAGTATGACATCTGCGAAATCTTAGAATGCGAACTGTCGAGATTACGTAGGTAACTTTGGCGTATGCTTGTATTCTTTCCTAGTTCGCCTGATCCCGTTGGGTATTGCAGGAGGATTCCTTCCAGATATACAGGGTGATTCTAAAATCATGGGACAAACATTGAGGGATGGTAGAGCTCACTAAAACAAACTATTATTGTATAGGAATATATGGGCGGGAGTGACGCGTTGAGGCACAAACACACAAATAACACATGAAATGCAACACATTCTTTTTTATTTACAACGTCGCCACTAAATGCCTTTTTACAGCAATGTTTATAATAATTGCTCAAAATTGCTACCACCGACAGTAATGCAAGCTTGGTAGCGTCGGTGGTGTGATTGGCGAACAGATTCAAATACGCCGGGTATTTCACGCACGCCACCATTGTCAGCCAATCACGCCATATGTAGAGGTCGCCAAGCATGCGTGACTGTTGGTGGATGCATTTCCAGCAACGGTTTTAACATTTTCTGTACGGAATCACTCGTTACGTATGCTGCTAATGAACATTTTATGTTTCCGTTAATGTGTTATTTTTTTGTGTTTGTGCCTCAACGCGTCACTTCCGCCCATATATGCCTATACAATAATTGTTTTTTTTTTTTTTTTAGTGAGCTCTACCACCCCTCAATGTTTGTCCCACGATTTTAGAATCATCCTGTATAACACAGAAGTACGCTCAGCAGACGAGCACATGTAATTTCCACGTTTTCCAGTGTCACCTCTCGTCACCTTTCATTAACCCCAGAGCATTGTTTCCGCTGTCATACCGGCCAGGCATTATTACATCCCATATCAATAAAGTCTATCACCAGACTTAAATAAGCTGCAGTTGAAGAATCGTGTAGTAACGATAGATTTCATCGTAACGGAAAACTTACTATAAAACCCCCATGAAAACCGCTCGCCGATTATCCCGGCAGCATAAAGAAAAAAGAGGGGCGTTAATAAATTGCATCAAAAATTTACACAGCTCGCTTGTAGGTCATCCAGGATAATCCAGTTGACAGCGTAAAGTTTCTCGGTAACTGCATCATATTTTCAAACACGAGAAAGCTGCGGAGAATCCGATTTCTAAAGTTACAGTGACCGGGTTTACCGGATGTTTTCCGTGGGCGCTTACAGAGAGAACTGTGAAAATCAGCCTTGAAGATAGCGTATGTAGAGGGGTCGACATTGACACACGCTGCTATTGCTTGTGAACGATGCTGAATTTTTTAATTATTTTACCTACTGAAAACTTTCAACACACTCATTATTTTTCTACTTTACTTACTTGTTGGTGTCGGGATGTATAAAATTACTTTGTTTCGGCCAATTTTTTTCTGTATTTGGGATTGCTTTTCTGTAGGTTTATCTGTTTCATGCTCGTCAGCTGTAACATATTTTACTGCAAAAATCTAATTTTTCACTTTCAAGCTTGCGTATATGATATATCGCTAGAGACAGGAATTTTATTTATATTTTGGGCTTGTGACTATTTATCCTCTTTTTAAATCGCTCAACATCCAGCACATTCTCCCAACCAAACTTCCACAAATCCATCATAGGAAGGAATGGGGCGCATTAAATTCCAAAACCCATCTCACAAAATGCAATAAGGTAAGTCATTTGACGTAACCTTTTTTCCAGCTTGGCAGAAAGAGGAAAATATAGTTGGATAATTTAACAGACGTGCAGGAACCGTTTCATTCCCGTATTAAATGATATAGTATAGTATTGCAAATTAGAAATATTTTGATGCGTGCTGTACTTAAGATGACAAAGAACTTGTTTCATTGTCACAAGCAATAAACTGCAGGCTTTTTGTTGGGCGATCAGTGATATGAACCTGTCATAACGCAGAGCAGTAGCAAGGTTTATGAATCAGTCACACTCAGGGAGATCGCTGAGCACTGAACCTCACAGTATACAGCACCGGTCAAATATAATATTACTTTGCAACATGTAGACAGTTGTCTACACTGGGAATGAGAGGGTTAGCATGTATTTTGTGATTCTTATAGCGTTTTATTTATCTACATGTTATCCTTGGAATTTACAACTACAAACACCTGACAATAAAATTATAGTAGAATTCAATACAAATATTTTTCCCCGTTCTTTTTACATTTACAAAAAAAACATTAAAATGTTATATTTATACTGCTTCTTCAGACATTCACGAGAAAAAAATGGTATACTCTAGATTAAAGACTCCTCGGTATCATTTAGAACTCTCAACTTGGAAAATAAAATAAAATTGACACCCAAAACTGAGGAAACTCTGGAAGTGTATCTTTACCCCAGCGCGTACATAACACAGGATTCCCACCAGTCTAGAGACGAGGATACTCCCCTCACTACACACCTGAGGTTTCATATAGTGCTTACTAGTCTACACTCTTTTTATAATATCACTCTTCCAAAAACAGATTGTCTGTGTTATATTTTGACCGAGCAGTGTATCAGTATCCCACGCCCATCTTAATGTAGTTACTGTAAGAGTATGCATGTTCCCTGGAGACAATTTTTTTCAGTCGTGGCCAGGAGTAACTTAAAAGTTTCCTCCTTCCTAAAGACGTAACAGTCCTCAAAGCAATGAGAATCCTAAAACTTTCCTTTATATGAGAGACACTCGAAACTTTCCACGACGAAGTCCAAGTTATCGCCTCTGAATATTGAAGTCCTTATTATACCCCATGCTAACTTCTAACCTAAACCACGCACGTAGGGGGGGGCGGCAGCATGCACAAAGAAAATAAAATCTCGACAGAAAATAATTGCAAAATTACATGCAATTTACGAAGTAAAGGAAAGGATGGGAAACGTTCATCTTTATTAACCCTTTCAGACGCCCTTTAATTTAAAGTTTTCAGTATTGTATATTAGAAATGTTTTGTTGCGTGTTGTACGTAAGTCGACACACCACTTGTTTCTTTGTCACAACCAATGATCTGCAGGCTTTGTGCTCGGCTATAGTAAAATGCGCCAATCATAACTTAGACCAGTAGGGCGATTTGCGAATTATTTACCCACAGGTAAGATCATTGGCGAGTGATCTTCGCAGTATGCAGCACAACCACAGAAAAACTCACATGTGTGTAGTATACACGATTGCGTACGTTGGGTCTGACTGGGTTAAAAAAAAAGTTGTCAAAATAATATAAGAGGAAGATTGTTAAAAAGAGGGTAGGAGGGGACTTTCTTATTTTTCTTCGCGCTGGTAGTGTTGAGTTTATAACAGCGGGTTGCAGATACCAAGCAGGTGATGGGTGCTGGATGTTCAGCTGAGCATGTTCATTGCTGTGTCTCCAGCTGACACCTGGAACAAAGAAGAGGAGAGAGCCTCTTGTGTAGCACTTTCCTCAGTATATGCTCTCCTACATTCATACTCGATAATAACGCACCAGCAGCTCCGTGGAGCAGGTGGTGGGGGCGAATAACGCTAATGTATAACCCTCGCCTCGGCAGCAAGCCATCACATTCAGGAATCAAATTTAAAGCTATAATTAGGGGCAGTGATATTGTGCGAAAATATTTCGAGACAAGATACAGTCCAAAGCGCTGTAGGGTCGTCCAGCTTCTTTGATTGGCTAAAAAATGATCTGGCCCATTTTAACCGTTCGCGCACGAATCACGAAGGTCCAGTGTCGGAGTTACTTGGTTCTGAGTGGCTTGGTCAAAGACGGACACGGCACCAGCAGCCAATGGAGGTATAACAACAGCTGAGGTGTGTATATAGTATCGAAGTCTACTGTGTACTCCGATTTTTACGCGAAAAGTCACTGGCCCTAGCTTTAATACATTCGCGGTTATTTCCAAGTTTTCTGAAGCCCTGCTAAAGTCCTACCTCCAGTATATTTCTCCGCCCCATGCAAAGTTTAACCAAGTCTAGAAAATAACACCAAAGGGACAGCGCACCGAATTCGTCCGCAGTCGATGTAACAATTTTTTGCAAAATAACTATTTATTACTAGGTATTACTAACACGCCTATTTTCTCCCTGATTTTTATTTACCTTAATAATAAAATAAAACATCATAATTTATAGACAACATATAAGTAAAAGTACGATATGAGACAGGACTTCTTATATTGCCCGAATTTCCACCCGTTGGCTATGTTTCGGCCGCACCTAGCAACACGACGCAGTTTTCTCGAAAATGATGACAGTATCTAGAGCCAAAGACATCGATGTTGCTACATAAAACCTGTAGCATGACACTGAAGAAGACGCCTTACCTTGCTGTGGAGTCATAGGCCGCCCTTGGACGAAACAGTTTCAGGCGCGGTTATCAACGCCGGCGATGGCCGTCAAGTGGACCCCGTGCCTCCCGCAAACGCAGCGCGGTAGTGACGTCATCACGACCCGGAATTACACTGGCCGGCCGCCACCCATTGCGAGGCGGGAGGTTTCCTGAGTCGCCGCCGCCAGCGCTGGTGTCGCCTGGAGCGTCGACGCGAAGTGTAGCAACGCTTCCGAGTTGCTGACGTGGACCAACGAAAGACTGTAGTTACCTCCGCGCAGGTCCGAACATTCGAAATAATAACTCTTGATTGGTTTTCAATAAAAAATGTAACGAAGTAGACTCGAGCGTGGGGAGGGGAGCTTTTGAATGTTACGCTATACAATGCAGGGTAAGTTGCGTGCTCGCCAGGAAGAAGCAGCTCCAGGACTTCAGAATAATTCAGACGAGTATTATTGCTTCTGTTAAAGGGAAGTATGGGAGTCCCGAGACTGTTTAGAGCTTTTATAAATGTTTACTTAAAATCATTTAAATTCTGGAAGGTTTTTGAGAGAAAATTATGTTCATTTCTTTTTACGGTGAATTTAATGTATGTATCCAAGTAGATTTCCAATTAGATTAATTTTTGAGTTTGTTAATTAAATGGTAAATCGAGAATGTCGCTGGTTAAAAATAAGGTGTGCAGCCGTTTTCATGTGCGTCCGAAAAATTAATTGAAATGGTAATACAATATTTTGCAAAGGTTAAAATAAATTGTATTAAATTTTGGGGGAAAAAAATAGCATATAAATAGTATTGCTTTTTACAGAAACACTCGTGTGTCTCAAATTTTATTCAGCAAAAATGTCTTCCTTTACTCTGCTGCTTTTTATGGATGAAGTACTGAATGAAGTTAAAATATGTTAAGGTTTTTATCCTCTGTGNCCTCCGCGCAGGTCCGAACATTCGAAATAATAACTCTTGATTGGTTTTCAATAAAAAATGTAACGAAGTAGACTCGCGCGTGGGGAGGGGAGCTTTTGAATGTTACGCTATACAATGCAGGGTGAGTTGCGTGCTCACCAGGAAGAAGCAGCTCCTGGACTTCAGAATAATTCAGACGAGTATTATTGCTTCTGTTAAAGGGAAGTATGGGAGTCCCGAGACTGTTTAGAGNCCTCCGCGCAGGTCCGAACATTCGAAATAATAACTCTTGATTGGTTTTCAATAAAAAATGTAACGAAGTAGACTCGAGCGTGGGGAGGGGAGCTTTTGAATGTTACGCTATACAATGCAGGGTAAGTTGCGTGCTCGCCAGGAAGAAGCAGCTCCAGGACTTCAGAATAATTCAGACGAGTATTATTGCTTCTGTTAAAGGGAAGTATGGGAGTCCCGAGACTGTTTAGAGCTTTTATAAATGTTTACTTAAAATCATTTAAATTCTGGAAGGTTTTTGAGAGAAAATTATGTTCATTTCTTTTTACGGTGAATTTAATGTATGTATCCAAGTAGATTTCCAATTAGATTAATTTTTGAGTTTGTTAATTAAATGGTAAATCGAGAATGTCGCTGGTTAAAAATAAGGTGTGCGGCCGTTTTCATGTGCGTCCAAAAAATTAATTGAAATGGTAATACGATATTTTGCAAAGGTTAAAATAAATTGTATTAAATTTTGGGGGGAAAAAATAGCATATAAATAGTATTGCTTTTTACAGAAACACTCGCGTGTGTCAAATTTTATTCAGCAAAAATGTGTTCCTTTACTCTGCTGCTTTTTATGGATGAAGTACTGAATGAAGTTAAAATATGTTAAGGTTTTTATCCTCTGTGNGTTCCTTTACTCTGCTGCTTTTTATGGATGAAGTACTGAATGAAGTTAAAATATGTTAAGGTTTTTATCCTCTGTGGTGCCCTTGGCTTATGTGCAGGACGTCACAGATAAAATAAAAAAAATTAAAATGTTTCTGTTAAGAGAAGCATGACACGCGTATAATGCAAGGCATATTTAGGAAACCACCAAGAACGTCATACATGGGTGATTTTTTCAAATGTTTAATTCTAAAAGAGTTAACCTATCGACATTTCGATGTTAAAAGCAGCCCAAATCTCTTCGCTAACTCTCTTCACTCAAAAAGTGTGAATAACCCGCGAATAGAATATATCAGATTCTTCTGTTTGGTGCAACACCTGGAAGTGAATAAGTTAACAGAGACGAAATGCCATTGCGGTTCCTTCCATGTGGGCGTACCCATTCTCTGATTGGCTCAGGATCGGACCTTGTGTCTGATTGGCCACTGCATGCCGCGAAAGTTTCCCTATTGGCCGGGCTGCCGGTTGGCGGGTAAGTTACCAGGCACCGATTGGCGAACACTTTTTGAAATGTTGCTGGTCTGTGACGCGATTTTACTCGCGTGTGTGGCTGGAGTCCGCGGGATATGCGTATGTTTCACCTCTGCATTCTTTAGTATCCTGTGGCAACACACAAAAAAAATACAGAGTTGCGAGCACCTTAGGAGCCTGAGATATGCAACCCGCAAAGCACTTCTGCTTCGCGGGTGTAGGCGCAACCATGGCGCTGCATCTTTCGTAAATCTTTTTCCAAAGTACAACTCTATGCAACAGAAATTATTTTGCCTCTCTTCGTATAGCGTCAAACTTTCTGCAGATGAAAATAAAACGTTTTAGATGAGTTGAAACATAAAACGCCAACCTCACGCGAAAACTGATTGTGCAGGATGAAATGAAATTGTGACGAGGACACTCCGTCACGGGATCTGTAAAATGCTGCTAATCTTAACCCTTTACCACCCACTTTAATTTACGAATTCAGATGGTGCAAACAAAACATTTTATGATGCATGCTGTACGTGAGTCGATACAACACTTGCCTCGTTGCCACAGACAATGAGATGTAGGCTATATGTTTGGCTACAGTTATATGAACCGATTATAACTATACCGAGAGCCAGTGACTTATCGCGTAAAAATCGGAGCACACAGCAGACTCCAATACTATACACACACCTCAGCTGTTGTTATACCTCCACTGGCTGCTGGTGCCGTGTCCGTGTTTGACCAAGCCACTCAGAACTAAGTAACTCCGACTCTGAACCTTCGCGATTCGTGCGCAAACGGTTAACACGGGCCACAACATTTTTTAGTCAATAAAAGTAGCTGGACGACCCTACAGTGCTTTGGACTGTATCATGTTTAGAAATCTTTTCGCCAAATATCACTGCCCCTACCTATACCAGTAAGACGGTTTGCGAATCATTACATTTGTGTACAGTCGGTGTGAATCGGTTAAGCAGTAAGCTCATGAAAGCGTTGGCTGGTAAGGGTAAAGAAGTATACCCTTGGTCCGCACACCGATTTTTTTTAGACAAGTTACCAAGAATCGTAACACACAAACCCTTGAAATTTCTCACTATCACCCAATTTCCTGTCGTAAACGCAGATCAATTAATAAGCGTGTGTTAGAATACGTGTTAAAAGTAAAGTAATATGTTTGTGAACAGTTGCCTGTAGTGACTCAGATTCAAATTACCGTGGAATCTAAACCGTTTTTCGTAAGAAACAATAAAATTTGTTGCCTACGCTTTTGCCACATATCTTAGATGTTTCTCGTATTTTCAAATATATTTCGTCGTTGATATTTTAAAAAAAACGTATTTGATTAAAACAGTTTGTTACACATCTTTACTCGTCACCACTTTCTTATGGATGAACATAAAAATTTTCCCGGCCATTACTAATACTTGAGACTCTGAAACCCGTATTTTGCAGAGCTTCCGTGTTTAAACTCTTTCCTAATGTGTACATTAAAAACGATCCAAACGTTCATGAAACGTATTTTTTTATTTCTAGGTGTTATTTATAAAAATGAGAAAATATTTTTTTACAATGTTTGCAAAATTTGGACGTACAAAAGAGTGCCTTGCCAGAAGGGGTGGGGAGGAATCTAAATATGATAATAGTTGTTACGGTATTAATGCATATGTAAAAATTTTAACACTAGTTCACTATTAAAGCGTCTTAAGGTTTAATTACAACTAAGTTGCATAAATTTTGAAAATTTAGTTGACAAATTCTACATATGTAATTTCTTTCGCAATAACTCCTACGATGTCATGCACTAGTAATTCACCGAATGAAATGACTGCTAGTTTATTCATCACTAATTCAAGCATAAAACCACTAAATTCTAAGTGTTTAATTTTTGTTAGTAAACCGGTCAGTTCTTTTATCCATCTTCACTTGAACGATAGACTTAAGGACACCCAAATTTCGCGAAAAGATTTCAGGGCCAGTTGTATTTCATAACACTTTAGCCCTGACCCACTTTTGTGATTGGGTGGAACAGATATTACGCGTCCTAGTGTCTGCTCGAGAATCACAGACGTGCAGTATCAGAGTAGCCTAATTCTGATTGGCCAGACTTTACGAAAATGGTTTGTCACAGACACACGCCGCCAACAAGCGAAAGAAAACTGTTGGTACGCTCGTAGGGTATTTAAATCCGGCATGAGCGGAAATTTTTTTTCTCGCGAATGTCGGGTGTCCCTAACGATTGTAATACGTGACACATTCAAGGAACAACAAAACACGCCATGCGTGGGGTGGTTTTTCAAAGGTGAGATTAAAAACTTGTGATGATACCCGAACAGTGAATACACACGAGACGAAACGGCGTTGCGGTTCCTATGTCGTGGGAGCACCCGTGCTCCGATTGGTTGTGCGAGGCTCTGCAGACGATCCTTGGGTCTGATTGGCTACCGCGTGCTGCCAAATGTTCTTCATTGGTTGGGGGTCGTGTTGGTGTAATGGTCAGACTTCCCGCCCTCCCACATAGGAGAACCGGTTTCGATTCTCGGCGGGGTCGCTCCCGCATTTTCGCACGTGGGAATCGTGCCGGGCGATTCCACTGGTCAGGGGGTTTCCTCGGGGAATTCCCCGTTTCCCCCTGCCCGTGCATTCCGTTCTCGTCTTGTTTCACCCTCGGCGGCTCTCGAGCCGCCGAAATATCTCCATTCCACTCAAATGAACTGCGATTCAATTACAAAGGTGACTCCAGTGTACACACGTTGGACGTCTATCTTGTCCCGGCGTGAATTCGTGAAATTTTCCTATGCCTACATAGAGGTCGTTTAAAACGCGTGTTTTTTTTCCCTGCTCTAGCTTATTAAACTCGCTCACAGCATGCCGGAATTACAGGTGTGACCACTTACCTCCGTGGGGGCGGGGAACTAATAGGCGCGAAGTAGTTTGGGTTGGGGGGGAACGGAGCAGTGAGCAGTAGCATTTGAAACACGCGAGCAAAGCGCGAGACCTACTGCGACAGTCGCCCGGCAACCTCCAGCAGCTCTTTGACTGCTGACCCGCGCGCTAATTCGATTGGCACACACCCCCGCCTGCCATCCCTGCAGGGACGTGGGGGCGGACCCACGCGGGCCGCCCACCGCTATATCCTCCTCCCACCCGCACTACAAGGTCACAGCGGCGGGGGTGGGAGGGGAGGTCCGGACGCTACGCCTGACCCATCAATGACCATCCACCGCCCCTTCCCCTCACCGACCTCATCAATACACTGGACATCCCACTACGGTCCATTCGAAGTTACTTCCAACTTTTTTGAAGCCCTGCTGAGGTTCTAGTTCCAGAATATTCCTGCGCCTCGTGCGAACAAAGCTTAACCGTGCCTGGACAACTGCGCGAAAGGGACAGCGTACTGCGTTCGTGCGCACTCAGCGCAATAATATTTTACACAAGAACTAGATTTTACTAGGCATTACCAACAAACCTGTTTTCTCCCTTTTTATGCATGTAAATTATAGACGGGATATTGTAATGTATGGACAAAATATAAGTAAAAGTTCAATTTCGCCAAAACTAAAGTACTTTTATATAAACACAAATTTAAAACGCTTATAATATATTATGTATTTAGGAAACAAGCTAGAACGTCATACACAAGGTGATATTTAAAAGGTTTGATTCAAGAATTGTTAAGAAACCGTGAATAGATTTTAGTACTAGTGGCCCTCGTGGTTTGGAGAGGGGGCATGTGGAAATTCACCCTACTGCCATTCAGCCGCTCACCAACCAAAAATAAACACAGAGCCAACAAGTGTGCAAAAGTCATATGGTCAGCCGGTTCCTTTGCAATCGGCGATCCCGTTTGCTCGTTGCCTTGAAACGGGCTTCGTGATCTCTGATTGGGTACCGTGCGCTGAGGAAGAGTCCCTATTGGTCGCGTAGGGGAGGCAGTGTAGGGGAGGGCTCCCTCTAACGCTCGCCACTGGAGGAAGAGAAACCACGTCACACTGCTTGCGCTATACACATCAAACTGACAGCATTGCTCTCTGCTACCGCGCTGTTAAGTACCGCGCTGCGCGACTTACGTTTTCTCAACAGGTAATATGTACATGGGGATCAGCTCCAGCCCAACCGCTCTCGGCCGCTGCCACTACTGAACTGAAAAAAAAACCCCACCCCTTCGTGCAGCGGCAATGGACTCTTCCGACTCGCCGAATGCATTTTGGTCTTCTGCGCGTTATTTTCTGATTTGTATTTCACAATAGTAGGCTAACTACTGGAGTTATGAGGGGACATCTGGTTCTAGGTAAATGCCAGGCCCTCGGCCTTTATGCTCTACAAACAAAATTTGGGTGTAGAAGGAACATGCATCGATCAGCCAAGTGAGGTTTTTGGGGTCCCAAGCCAGCGTAAACTAGGGCAAAGTTCGTGGAAGGGTCGTGGTAAACCGTTGAGGGCATCGGAGGAAACCAATGACGATGTACATGCTGGATGGGTTCTCCTTGCCAGGAAGAGAGAGATAGTGTCCGTGCTGTGTTCAACATGCATTGTTAGCAAGTGTATGAAGGCGGGAGATAAAAACCTTCAAGGGGACGCGGAAGGCTCGTAATCCCACTGTAAAGAAATCTTGTCCTCGGGCAGTTATCCGAGAGCGGGCGAGGTCTTCCTTCAGCCCGCTTCCCCTTGCTACTAGTAGGCAACTTGATGTAGGTGTAGGAGCCGCGGTGGTGTAGTGGTTAGACAACTCGCCTCCTACTAAGGTGAACCGGGTTCGAATCCCGGTGGGGCCGCTCCAGGATTTTTCGCATGTGGGAATCATGCTGGTTTGTGGGTTTTCTCGGGATCTCCTGTTTCCCCCTGCCTTTGCATTCCGGCTTTGCTCCAAACACACCTCGCTTCACCCTCATCGGCTCTCAAGACCTCGATGTTAAGAGCCGCCTTAATCTCTTCATACGGAAAACATTGAAGGCGTTGCCATTGACCGGTGGGTTCCTTCAGTTTCCTCCACCATATCATTCCGCAGCTGCTCCTTTCCCATCTCACTTCAGCCTCATCGGCGCTGAAGACTTCAGCTGTTAAGGGCCACCCAGTTCGCTTAATCTCAGAAATAAATTTACAAATGTGCAAATGAACAAATATGCTTGACATCAAACTTTATGTTATAGTATGTATATTTGTGGCTTAATATTTGTATATTCCGTCGCTGCATGTATGTGTAAACAAGTTGCATTTAGTTTCATATTATGACATAATTGTAATTGCATTATGAAGTTCACAGTGCTATTTGATGTATTGTACCGTTGGAAGTATGCGTCTAAACAGCTAAAAAAAAAAATTATATTTGATAGCAAAACCATTAAAAATTATGTGTTCACGTGCATGCACATGCATATGTGTGTGTAACGATCGATCCGTAGCTTACCCACAGAATAATCTCACCACACGCCACTGCTGTACACATAGATATAGGCTATTCGCGGTAAAGTGAGCACTTTTCGAAACACTCTCATTTGGAATAACAGTATATAAATATATTTTATTGTAGCCTTAGACGTTAACTTTCGAGTCCGGTGAAAATATATGCACTATGTNTGGGGCCGCTCCAGGATTTTTCGCATGTGGGAATCATGCTGGTTTGTGGGTTTTCTCGGGATCTCCTGTTTCCCCCCGCCTTTGCATTCCGGCTTTGCTCCAAACACACCTCGCTTCACCCTCATCGGCTCTCAAGACCTCGATGTTAAGAGCCGCCTTAATCTCTCCATACGGGAAACATTGAAGGCGTTGCCATTGACCGGTGGGGTC
Source organism: Clitarchus hookeri (assembly GCA_002778355.1). Classification (NCBI taxonomy): domain Eukaryota; kingdom Metazoa; phylum Arthropoda; class Insecta; order Phasmatodea; family Phasmatidae; genus Clitarchus; species Clitarchus hookeri. Next base: position 178,394 of record NQII01001658.1, on the reverse strand, counting down.
CTTCAGTTCCCTCCACCATATAGTTCCACCGCTGCTCCTTTCCCATCTCACTTCAGCCTCATCGGCGCTGAAGATTTCAACTGTTAAGGGCCACCCAATAAGCTTAATCTCAGAAATAAATTTGCAAATGTGCAAATGAACAAATATGCTTGACATCGAACTTTATTTTATAGTATGTATTTTTGTGGCTTAATATTTCTATATACCGTCGCTGCAAGTGTGTGTGTAAACAAGTTACATTTAGTTTCATATGATGACATAATTTTAATTGCATTATGAAGTTCACAGTGATATTTAATGTATTGTACCGTCGGAAGTATACGTCTAAACAGCTAAAAAAAATTATATTTTATAACAAAACCATTATAAATTATGTGTTCGCGTGCATGCACATGCATATGTGTGTGTAACGATCGATCCGTAGCTTACCCACAGAATAATCTCACCACACGCCACTGCTGTACACATAGATATAGGCTATCCGCGGTAAAGTGAGCACTTTTCGAAACACTCTCATTTGGAGTAACAGTATATAAATATATTTTATTGTAGCCTTAGACGTTAACTTTCGAGTCCGGTGAAAATATATGCACTATGTTCATTACTTACTTGGCAATATTTATTTTTAANTTCATTACTTACTTGGCAATATTTATTTTTAAAAGTGGTGGAAGGATAAAAAAAATTACTGACAGGAAAAAAGTAACTAGGACCTCAAAAGTGTTCACTTTACCATGAACAGCGTATATCCAGGAGGGAAATGTATGTGGTGGTTGCTTTGATGTGGGGGTGCCGATTCTCCGATTGGCCGCGCGAGGCTCTGGGACGGGTCCCGTGCCCTATTGGCTACCGCGTGCTACAGAAGAGTGGCTCAGCTGCGTACAATGATCAACAGTGCCCAGCGAATGCAATCTCCTGCCGCAAGCTGTTCTCACATACGAGTCCCAGAAGCACGGGGGCGATAAGGGCGACACTGCCTCGCGCATCAGTTGTGCCATCGCCGCTGTGCGCAAGGGTATGAACTGGGGTGCAGAGTCGTCGTGCTACTCGTAACTGCGGACAGATACGCTGGAAATAGCGTGGAGTGAAGAGATTTGGGGCGGCTTTTAACATCGAGGTCTTGAGAACCGATGAGGGTGAAGTGAGAATGCAAGGACGGGGGAAACGGGAGATCCTCGAGAAAACCCGCCGACCAGCGGCATCGTCCGGCACGATTCCCGCTTGTGAAAAAATCCGCAGTGACCCGGCCGAGGATGGAAACCGGTTCGTCTCGGTGGGAGGCGACTAGTCTGACCACTACACTACCCCGGCCCCCTGATAGTAGCGAAAAATTCCTGTGCCAAAACGTGTTACAAAGCACTGTAACGTCGTGATCCTTGTGTGATTTGATCACAGAGTACTTAATTATCCATATGTGAAGCTGCTGCTTGTCCAACGAGCTCCAGCTGCACACGCCAGCAAGATGGCGTCACGGAACTCCGTTCGCCAATCAGCGTCTGCGAACTTACTTGCCAGCCGGCAGTCCATCCAATAGGGGAGCGTTCGCAGAATGCAGTCGCCAATGAGACGCAAGGACCGTTCGCAGAGCCTCGCGCGGCCAATCACAGAATGGGTCCCCTTAACGCAATTTCGTCCCTGTGTGCTTATCTACTCTGTGATTGTATGACGTATATTTTACTGAGCTCGGCACTTTGTAGGTCAATGACAAAGCTTCAGTCTGAAGGTGTCAGAAGTCTCATTGGCCTAGAGAAATGGGAAAGTAGCTTCATATCTCACGACAACCAATAATGAAAGACATTTTTCTCGGCGTGTGCACAGTTTGTTGGAAGATAGGAAACAGTAAATATTTCCTGCGATAAACCATCCGTCATCTTTGTTTATCTAACTTAAAAGTGATGATCGTATAATTTTATTTTTGAAAAGTGTGTACCGAAATTCAACACAGGCATCCGTTATAGTTTCACTGGTGTTTGGGTTTTGGTTTTAAGAAACAGCGGTCTGAAAAAAAAACTGGTTTTATCCCTTTGATGTACACATTTATCTTTCCTTTTAGGTGCTGCGAAATAAGAAAATTTTGGTGTGAAGAGTACTTATAAATTCTATACAATATCTCCAATTTTTGAACCTATGTAAAGGTTACCCCTAGATCTATTACCCAGGAACCTACAACCAATTATCAAATAGTTGGTGTTTCAGCAGTAACCAATAGCATTGCCCAGGGAAACGCAATGTCCGCATTGGTGCTACCTTCTGGAATTGTACAACACTGACCATGATTTCATATATTATGCAACATGTCAAACGTGAACTGGTATACTCGAGATAATACGTTAAGCCAGTAACGAAAATGTTGGAGGGATTCAAAATACACGGTGATTCTAAATCCTGGTAGAAACATTGAGGGGTGTTAGAGCTCACTAAAACAAACAATTATTGTATAGGAATATATGGGTGGGAGTGACGCGTTGAGGCACAAACACAAAAATAACACATGAAATGCAACACATTGTTTATTTACAACGTCGCCGCTAAATGCCTTTTTACAGCAATGTTTATAATAATTGCTCAAAATTGCTACCACCAACAGTAATGCAAGCTTGGTAGCGTCGGTGGAGTGATTGGCGAACAGATTCAAATACGCCGGGTATTTCACGCACGCCACCATTGTCAGCCAATCACGCCATACGTAGAGGTTGCCAAGCATGCGTGACTGTTGGTGGATGCATTTCCAGCAACGGTTTTCACATTTTCTGTACGAAATCACTCGTTAAGTATGCTGCTAATGAACATTTTATGTATCCGTTAATGTGTTATGTTTTTGTGTTTGTCCCTCAACGCGTCACTTCCGCCCATATATTCCTATACAATAATTGTTTGTTTTAGTGAGCTCTACCACCCCTCAATGTTTGTCCCATGATTTTATAATCACCCGGTATGTACTATGCCTAGCATGCGTGATATCTTGAAAGTACAATTCTGTTCTTGTGCGGGTTGTGTTTTCTTTTCGTAGGTAAACATACCGAGGTTAAGACTAGATGGAGATTTTTTGGCAATTCACCATTGCGATGCAGATGTCTGTAATGGAAAAAACATGACAGACATCTGCATCGCAATAGCGAATGTCCAAAGATCTACACTTAGTCATACACCCCCACTGCACTATTCATTCAAAGATCACATACCAAGGGTAAGTTTAATAAATTCGTTGAAAGCCACTGCATTTCAAACATGCTGCAACACTTCCCAGCGCCAGGTAGGCTTCCGCTTTGAGGGTAAGCTTCGCCTGCCTTATTGGTAGGGCAGGTGACTTTTCGCATAAAAATCTGAGCACACAGTAGACTCCAATACTATATACACACCTCGGCTGTTGTTATACCTCCATTGGCTGCTGGTGCCGTGTCCTTCTTTGACCAAGCCACTCAGGACTAGGTAACTCCGACGCTGAACCTTTGTGATTTGTGCGCAAACGGTTAACACGGGGCCAGAACATTTTTTACCCAATCAAAGAAGCTGGACGACACTACAGTGCATTGGATTATATCTTGTCTCGAAATATTTTCGCGAAATATCACCGGCCCTACTTATTGGTAGGACACCCTGGTCTTGGCGAAAATATTTACGCTCTGGGTAGACTTCAATGTCCTATGTACACACTTGTAGTCGTCGTTTGGCCATTGGCCGCTTGTCTTTGCGTGAAGGGAGTCTGTGTTAAATGAGTGAGCCAATCAGAATTAAGTTTCTCCAGTACTGTCCGTCCGTGATTGGAAGGCAGGCAGATAAGACGCGTAACAATTCAAAAGATTCAATCACCAAAGTGGTTCTGAACTAAAGTGTTCTGGAGTACAACTTGTACTAAAATCTTTTCGTGGAAAAAAAAAAAAAAAATTTTGCCTCTACATTTTGTATTCCTCGTTTTTCCTAGCTTGTTCGTGTTTTTAAATCATGCAAATTTGAAAGTACGGTTATAGCGAACTAGCTGCTGACTTTGCACTGCAGTACAGTCTCAAAAACTAAACTACTGACCGTATCAAAATTTGATAGAAACGGCATTGAGACACATTTATGCGTTGGCAGCTCGGGTTTCATGTCTGCACTGCAGGGTAAGGTCAATAGCTAGTTCACTGTACACGTTCTTTCGGAATTGTTTCTATAATCGTATTAATAATAATTAATAAAAACAAAGAATCCAGCGTAACGTGTGCAGTTACACGTTTGGCCTGAGATATGCGCTACGCCCTCGATGTATTCCACATCGCTCGCAGTTCCCAGCCAGGGGCATCGCGTTGTAGAAGTCGGAGCCAAGAGTAGCAGAGAGCAGGGGTCCCGCCCGAGGATTCTTGAAAGGACTGTGTCACGGGGCTGCGTCTACCACAGCCTATTAACTCCTTTCCCGCACGCACACTGCGAGGCTTTGCGTCTGACGTAGTGCTGGCTACATACACACGACGCCGACAAACTGACTCCCCCGTCACAGGCGATTACCATTCGCCACGTCGAGTCGTTTACGAACACAACTCGCCTCTTTCTTCATCAGCTTGCAATACATTTTGGTATACATGAATATACGAACATCTATGTAAGTACTATGTAGGCCTATATGTGCCTACGTAGGCATACATGTATTTATATATGTACATGCATGCATATATTTATATATGTATATATGTGCGTGTATTTATACATATTCTTATATATACGCGTATTTATATGTATAGATATGTGCTCTTATATGTATATATATGAGTATATATATTTTTTGTATATATATATCAGTATATTTATATATATATTTATATTCAAATGTGTATGTATTTATATATATGTATGTACATACAATTATGTACATGTATATCTGTTTATCTTTCTGTATATGTGAATATGTAGGTTTACTGTATATATGTACCATATGTATGTGTACATATGTGTAAATATTTATTTATGTTTATATACTCATATGTGTTTATACGTGTATGTGTGTTTAAATGTATAAATCTTCATATGTGTATATCAGTATATATGCGTGCGTATATACGTACTTTTTGTGTATATGAATATGTGTGTGTGTGTGTGTGCTGAGTTTTTAATTGGCAGCAGTAATACAGTAGGTTACCCTAGCTTACGGACCCTATACAAACTTATCCATTAGAATGTAAAGTAGGGAGATTTAAATGCGTAATTTAAGTGAGTAATATATAAGCAGATATCGTATAACTCTTTCGCTAAGTTGTTAGTGGAAGTCCCAAGTTTACTTTCAGATAGTATTCGAACGCAGCCAACGACAATATTTCTCGACACTGTATTTAAGCCTCATTTAAATGAATGTACGTAGCAAGCGTATTCACACGTGATCAATATAGAGTCGTCACTGCCGTCAGTGACTTTCTTTGTTTCACTCATGGATATTAAAAACGTTCAAAGTTATGAAACCGTTGTGTTATTTGCTCAAGTAAAGTGATAGATAGGCTGGAAAGTGACACGGAACAACGCACTTTTTATTACCAGACGTATGAACGGTTTATTTTTTCTTGGCACTTTAATATATTTTCAAAAAGAAGTAAATTAAATATTTTGCAATGCAAAAATCTGAGGTTATGGTTTTTTTGTTCTACAATTATTGATAAGAAAGCTATATTAATTTATATTTATAATGTTTGAAAAAAAACCATGAGACACCCTTTGCTCATTGGGTGCCATTCGCCCAGTTACGCGTTTTTCATTTGAAGGCCCAAGAGCCGTTCGCTTGCACGGTCAAAATATGAATTATGGATCGACTATTTGTGAGAGAACCGGAATTTGTTGAACTCGGAAAAAACGGGAGGGGGGGATGTGTGGGTGTGTGATGAGGAAGCTAATTTATGGATGTTAACCGGAAATATTTGCACACTGAAATTATCATTGAAGAGGAGCGAAGCTATGCTAAAATGAGTTATCGTCAATCATTAACGTTAGTATTCTCCTCACTCAAATTTCTATCAGCAGCTGTTAACGTATTCTTTTTAAATTCCATTTGACGTGTAATAATGTAGTATTTCTGCCAATTTATTATTTTTTATTTAATTCCACTGAAAATGTATTGTTTATATTTAGTACTTACGTAACAGTTATATTGACATAATTCTTTGTTATTTAGTCATTCTATGTGTTTGTAATGTTTTGCAAATGTTTATTTATTTCATTGTTTACGTCTTTCATTGCAGTATTAGAGTTGCGTATGAGCACAGATTGAAATATTTTCAGAATTGTTAAATTAACTTCATGTTTTAATGCAGCATTTTAAGATAGCAGTGTTAAACAGATTGCTAAAAGAAATGTACACATTAGTAAGTAGTTGGTGGCATAGTACAATATGTAATATTGTGCACGCGAATTTTTGGCAGTTCCTTCGCCTATTGTGCTATGGCAAATTCAAACTGGACTTTGTTGAAAAACTATCTCTGGTTTTTGTAGTTTTTAAATCGGCATCTTGCATCCTGAATCTTATCGAAACTGTACAGAAAAATGTTTATTCATTATGGATCCTATAATCAAGATCTATTCAGGATAATATTTTATGACACCGGTGTACGCGTGGCACAACAGAAGAATGCCCGGGTAATCAATTAGCAGAAAAGGGCTCTCTGAATTGCTGCATGTCCTGTCGGATAGCAATTAAATCGCTATAATGAGCTACTAGAACTTCTTGCTCCAGAAGAATTACAGTTACAGATAAGAAAAGATTGAAAAAGGTGCAGATGGCAGCAGCTCGAACTAATATGATTTCTCTAATATGGTCTTCAAGAATTCTGCATGGCCCTTTCTTTACAGCCTTCCTTATAAAATTTGTCCACGCTTCCTTCCGAATTACAGACCTAATGCATCTACGTAAATATTTTTCATAAATCAGCTAAGCCGAGGCAAGAAAAACTATTGACTGATTAATGGAGTAGAACCAAGTGAGATATTTTTTTAATTGGACATTAAATAATATTTTCACTAGTGTGAAAGGACTACCTTAAGTTGCTAGACGTCAACTATAATTATAATTATATTTTGAGTTGGGCGTACAATTAAATTTTTGCTTCGCGTATTCTTATATTTGAACAATGGTTCTTTGTGTTTCTTCACTAAAATTTGAATCGTTATAATTAAACGCTCCTCAATGATTGAACTGCTTTCTTGGTTGGTAGTTTTCTCAGTAGCATTTTCTCATATTATGATTATAGTGTTGAATATGATTGATATATTGTTCACGTGTTCATTCTACTACTATTTATTCTACTATTACTTTCTCTCCGATATATCAGTTACCTATATGACAACTCGGTTCTCTAAACACTACTCACTATTATCACATACCACATATTGTATTCATTGCAGTGTTTACTAATCGCGGTGCATTCAAAAAAAACTTTTACCCTATACTCCCCACACACGCCTATACAGTTTCATTTCCAGTGGAGCCTATTTGTGGAGGTCTTTCCGCATCACTAACACGTTATGACATTATGCAACGTCCTACCCTAGCCCATACCCCATACACCTGTTTTCTTTACATCCAAAATATTTAATTTTAAATATTTTTATGTCGTGTTTATTTCCATAGTAGATTTTAAAAATAAAATAAAACTCTTATTGAAAACAATTCCTCCGCTTGTTTCGCGATATGCTTCCTATCATTTTATGAACCAGCCACTCAGATATAGCGTCTCTGGCAAATCTTTGTTTCGCGAGGTGCGTATGGAGCACTGCCGGAATGAAGGAGCGAGGGAAGCTGGATATCCCCGAGAAAGCCCGTTGACCAGCGGCATCGTCCGGCACGATTCCCACATGGGGAAATCCGGGTGTGACCCCGCAGGGAATCCTACCCAGTTCGCCTCGGTGGGAGGCGAGCAGTCTAACCACTACACCACCGCGGCCCAATCCCAATCTACTCAGCCGCACCTACAAGCTAACAACGCGCATCTACGCGCAGGAGAAACGCGGCATCTAATTTGCAAGCTCGTCTTGTCAAAGACTTCTCATTAAATGAACTTTGATTACAAATTACGTCCTCACGGCCTCCCCGGATGTACTTTACTCTAATTAAAACCGAATGTTTTAGAAATAAACTTGACTTGGTAATTGTGCTCTTCCTTGCGTTGACGAACAAATTTGCATTATATCTACCGTACATCTCTCTCTCTCTCTCTCTCTCTCTCTCTCTCTCTCTCTCTCTCTCTCTCTCTCTCTCTCTCTCTCTAAGCCTGTTGAAGTAGTTCTTCATTGCCTTACAGCTGAGCCACAATTTAAAAAAAATCAGATTTCTCAGCTGCTAAGATCGCTGTGGCGTAGCGCTTATGTTTACAGAAGTTTCAAGCCTAAGCCCTAATTAATGACTCGCAACTTCAACGACTTAAGCGCATGGTACAACCCTAAGAAATGGTTCGTAAATTTACGTCCAAGTACACGCGTATTAAGGAAACATGTATGATAAAGTTTTTTCTTCTTGCGTCCACGGTAGATAACGTGTGTTTTTTCAGGAAGATATCAAATGTGTAGTGAGTCTGCTAGCATTTTATTAAAGTGACGCTCAGTATTGTTATATTTACACTATAACACACTGTATGGTAAATTTTTCTCACTATGTATAGGTTAAATAATTCCTATATGGTTTAGGAAGTCTAGTAAAATAAAAATTACAACCTATGTGATGAAAGTGTTTTTTCACCAAACTAAGATTCTTCATCGTATTTAGCATTTTTTGTATGATTGTACTATTTAAAATATTACAGATTTAGACGTGAAATGGTGACTATAAATGGTTGGTGGTCGTGTATGCAAGTGAAACAAAATCAGCAGTGATTTATCTAGCACAACAGATTTCATTATTTCGGCAAGCAATTCGTGTACCCGTTGAACAATTTTCATCACTCGAAACTTCCAGAAGCGACATCAGACACCCTGAAATGTTTTCTGTCTTCAGCGTGTGACGGTTGTCGCGTGGAATATTGCGTTACGTCCCTGCCTGCTTGGTGTTTCAGCTGCGGGTACAACAGCAGTTTGGTTTATAACAGTTTCGTGAGTAGCTAAAGTCTTCCCGCATATCACATCCAGGATTACTAGTCATATCCTGTACACAAAACCTGTATAACAACGAAAGCAAAACATAACATTCTTGAGCTTGGGATAGAAACATCACAACTAAAACTCCCAATGTTACGTGAAACAGTTCTTGAGTAGTATCTCCTCTTATTGAGACGTGCAGTGCGCAGGCGCATTACGGGATGTGAACCACTGATTCAGTTCACAAACACGTCTGAGGACGCCTACTGCTACAGTAGGAATGCGCGAATCGCTAAGTCACTAAGAAGAAAGGGGGCCTGCTCCCCTTAATAAACATTTATAATCTTGGTTTATTGCATGTCGGTATGCTTAGGCATCAAGGCCTCTGCACTTACCAGAGATATGTTATGAACTTGGTGAAATGGATGTACATGGTAGCATGGTTTCATGGATGATATTGAGGTAATGTGATGCTTGGCCATCGGGGGTCCCCTCCCCACCCACCTCATACCCGCAGCATCATTTATAATGCTGCGGCCACGAAGGGGGAAGAAGGTTGTAGCCACTGGACCCTCCACCCANCCCATACCCGCAGCATCATTTATAAGGCTGCGGCCACGACGGGGGAAGAAGGTTGTAGCCACTGGACCCTCAACCCAACTCCCAGATGCCATTTCTAGCACCATAAGCAGCCAGGCTTAATGTTTCCAGTCTGGAGAATGCAGTTTTTGCATACCAGCTCCCAAGCCACACCCTGCTCCAGTTTACCTCCCCTTCCTTGGAGAGCCTGGTGCACGAATCGCGGCAGCGCTCGGTAACTTCAGGCGCTTGCCGCGCGACCGGGGGTTCTTATCTCCAAACCGCATCCGGTCGATCTGATAAGGACTTCCGGCTGCGTCATACTTTTCAAGGCCAACTGTTTTCGTACGTGTTAAGGGGATCATTGGCGGGGAATGAGTAACTATTTTTATTGAATTACTTTTTTTGAAGTTATTCTTATTTTGGTGCGTTGAGGGTAAAAGTTTAGTGTTCAACGGAAGTTGCGCGCGCACAGTGTAACGAAATTCGACAGTGAACGTGGTAGGGGTATGACCCAACGCGCATGCTAGTATCGTCTAGCTACATACAAACGCAAGGTACACAAGATAGTACGTGATTATATTTAAAACCGACAGAAAATCAGTTCATGTAATAAGCAAATTGAAAATTATTTCATTTATATTAGTTATTCAATGTGAATATGTATTTTATTAATTAATTTTACTTACATTGTGCCGTGAAAAATTTGTTAGTGACAAAAATTGTGTAACAAAATTTTGAAAGTGTTTTCAAGTATTTGAGGTTAATGTTTGTAAGTATTATTTTATTAAGTTATACTTCTTTTTTAAATTTAACTATGTTCTTTAATCAAACCTTTATTAATTGTATTTAATGTCTTTCTTCGGTAATTTTATCATTTTTCCTACTTACATAAAGTATTTGCATACGTAATAAAATTTTACTTTAGTCACGCCAAAGAAGTATAACTTCTAACGCACGTACATAATTACACGCACCAATTTTTTTATGAGGGGCACTGGACTTGAAAGTCAGTTTTATATGGTACATAATTTGATTTTACATCAGAAAATAAATTTGTAATGCGTAAACATAATTAGGGAAACCTTAAATTATTCGTTCATTAGAATTCGTTCACTTCATGAATAAGTTAATTTTGAGCCACTAAAATGCACTCTTTAGGTACGTGGCTCTGATATACTCACAAATTCGTAGATTTATTAATTGTGAGGATTTTTTAAAACATGTAACATTTATTTTTATCTAACGGACATCATTAGGGCCAACTGTATTTCGCGAGAATATTTACACGGAGGCTAGACTTCAACACACTATGTGCATACTAGCAGCCTTCCTTCGGCTATCGGCCGCTTGTCTTCGAGTGAAGATAATGTGTTACATGAGTAAGCCAATCAGAATTAAGTTTCTCCGGTACTGACCGTCCGCGATTCGCGGGCAGATGGATAAGACGCGTAACAATTAAAATGATCCAATCACGAAACGGGTTGTGAACTGGAAGTTTTTTTGGTTCACAACTTGCCATGAAATCTTTTCGCGAAAAACAGCGTGCCCACAGACATCACGAATCCGAACTTTTCGGGGAAGGGCGAGGGGGGAAGGTCAGGGCCAACTGCTGTCCCTTTTACTCTCCTGCTTGGGCCTAGGCACAGAATAGATTAGCACACAGAATCGAAATGGCGGTGCGGTTCCTTTGATGTTGGCACATCCCCTTCTCCGATTGGTTGCGTGAGGCTCTGGGAACGCGCTTTGTTTCTATCTGGCCGGATGTCTCGTCAATGGTTTCCCGTCGCCCGTTGCAGCGTGGAGGTCAGCCACGCGCACCAGGCAACTTGGAAAAATTTCCCGGCCGTGTGCGGTAATCGAACCCAGATCCTGTACCGCGGAAGTGCAGAGTACTTACAGATACAGAGGTACGACAGCTATTTGTTCGATCTCCAGTGGCACACACCCGCAAAATTGCGTCACTGGCCAGTAACATGTCGAAACGCCATTCGCCAATCGGCTCTTAGTAAAGGCTGTTCGCACTAAACTGAGCACTTTCCGAAGTCCTGCTGAAGATCTGCTTGTATCCGTATTGTGTATCCTTCCGCCACGTGTTAAATTAGCATTGCAATGGGCCTGATCACTTTATTCATGCGTCGGTCAAGTTTAACTGTGAAGCTATTTGGAAAGTAAATATTTTTACGAATTGTCTCATTCTTAAATTTGAATGCTTAAAAAAACGAAAAGCAAAAAAAAATTCTGTATTCACAAATACGGTCTTTTTTTTATTATTAAAACATTACATTCATTATTTAGTATATTAAACGGTTTATTTCATATAGTTGAATAACGATTTCTTATTAATCATAATTATTTTGGTAATATTATTAATCTAATGATTACTGTTATTCAATTTAATTTTAAATTAAATACTCTTGTTGGTGGATCAAAAATAGAAAATAAATTAGTTATCATTTTCAATTAAATTTAAGTTCTTTATATATATATTTATACGGAACGATGGAACTACTTTCTTTCCGTCGCTACCAACTTTACTGGCCACATGGCACTTAATGTTTCCGTCAAAATATATGCAAATAGCGGCAGTGACATTTTTCAAAGGTTGATTTCAAAAGTGCTTCGCTTTTACGTGAACAGCGTGTAACCTGCTTGCCAGCCGGCATCCCAGCCAATAGGGAACCTTTCTCAGTACGCAGTAGCCAATCAGACACAAGGCCCAATCCTGAGCGTCGCGAAGCCAATGAGAGAATGGGTATTCCCACATCAAAGGAATCGCCATGACATTGCGATTCTGTGTACTAATTTATTCTGTGGCGGAGACAGACCTTCCGTAACCTCATTAAACCCGTTCAACCGCTTTTTTTTTTTAAGGATACGTTATGGTTTCGTGACATGACTCAATGGCAACTTGGTAAAGATGTTTAATCATTTTAAAAAACATTCATCATGTTTTTTCAACATAAACAGGAGATCTTTCTTTACCTTATATTGATTTGTACATATTTCAAAAAGGTATACTAACAACATGTTTGGCTTTAGCTAAAACGTTTCTTTAAGTACAAGAGTGCCACAATGGCGCGTGGTGAAATGTTGCAAGGTAAGCTGGTGCTTGCCCAGTGCTGTAAATGCTCAGCGCACGCAACAGGAACCAGTACCCAGAGTGTAGGTGGAAGAAACTGAATGTATTGCGGCCACTCACGAGAGAGCGGCGAAATACCCATTACAGGCGTACCGTTGCGTCAACTGCGCTACTACGTTTAAGCGGCCGATGTGTAAACTAGCGAGCGACTAGGTATAGCACTGAGCAAAACACAGCTTACCTTGCAACAGTTCACCACACGCCGCTGAACGCCTTGATATTTCTGTGAAATCCAACACTCGGTTACCCTGCGGTTAACCGAGTGTTCTGGCTGTTTTGGTTTCATATTTTGTCTATAAGTTAAAAGTGAAATTCAATCGAACCACATAAATAATTTCCAAGAAAACCTTGTTCTTTACATTTTGCCTACATGATCAATTATTTCGAGCTGTAGCTAACGCACTAATTTTGTTCAGTTTTGAGACATGTTCAAAGGAAAGATGCAAATTTCAAATTACTATAGTTTTGATTATTCGCCTCTGAAAAATAATGTTTCGGTTCTGTATATTCACCAGTTGATGAGATTAGTATGGAACAGGCAAATACACAACGCAGAGGATGTTCATTTGTCTCCAACGCGCAGATGATGTGCACTTTGTAACCGTTGAGAAATAACCGCTTTATGCATGGCTTGATGGGGGCGTTGACTTTGTTTGCCGCAATTCAAGCGAAGCACAACGAATGTGCGCCCAAGGACCAGGAATACTGCTAGCACGTTGCAAATGGTCGCTCGGAGCTCGGCAGGGTGCTCACTTCCAGGGAAGTCTTTGACGCTGCCGACACTTGCAAACTCTCATATCACCTCATTACACTTGGATTGGAGGGAGAAGAAGCCTTCCCTCAATGGCGGGGGAACTTTCGATGAACGGTAATCGCAGACTGCAAGTCGATACATTGGTTTAGAGAACCGATGTATCGACTATGGTATGATTGTCTCTTTTCCAGTTTAACCATAAACGCAGCACTAAACAGTTCATAGTTGCAGAACACTTTACAAAATACAGAACTTGTCCCTCATTGATACGACTTGGTAAATTTTGAAACCGTAACGGGACTTTATGCACATCCTGTATTTTCTTACTGAAATATAAGTTCTGTACTTGTCTTTGCGATACATGACGACTAAAAAACTTATTAGAAGGTTTCTCCGGGTTTTTTTTCGTGCTAACGAAACAGACAAACCTACAGAAAATATGTACGAGCCGCCTCATTTGTAAATACACGCGTTTGTTTTTAAGTGTAGCTCATTTCAACTCGGATTGTCTGGTATTAGGAACTAGTTTTCTTGGAGATCTGTTATTGGTTTATAGATCTTCACGGTTTGTCTGATAAATTGCGACTCATTTGTGAATGTAACTCAATTACATGCACCGTCGAATTACAGCATGTCCTCAAATGAGTCTCACATAATTCTCTTCAAATCAATCCATTATCTAATTTTTAGTTAGACCCCCTACAAATACGGCAGTAAAGATTATTCGAAATTTATAATTGTTTTGGCTCAAAAAATTAAAGGATCCGTATTTTTACATGAAGAAATAATTTCCTTAAATGTCTTATTTTTTAATGATAATCTGATATCGTATAATAAACAGCCATTTAGTTTAAACGTTTCATATAAACATTACGACACAAAACGTGAAATACTTTCAAAGAAAAACATGTATTTATATAAATTGTAAATGTTACAATTTGTTACAACAATATAGAGTAATCATTGTGTGAGTTTAACAGAAGTAAAGAAAAATACTATTTACTACACCAAAGTAATTACGTCAGTGTTTTGTATGAGGTAACAATTTAAGTCACACATGTGTGTCTGATGTATATAATACTAGTTGTTGGTAACATCACATCTTGGATATTTTAACCCTTTGAATAAATACAGTTTTCCTTAAAAATGTCAGTCTTAGAACATAAATAATTGTGACTTCAGCTTTAAACTAACAGATAATAGTGAGTCATATTTTCTCTTCGTCAATAGTATACAACAAACAGCGAAACTAATGTTTTCTAATGACTTGTCTGTGTGTGTGTTTGTGTTTCCTCAAGTTATTTCTACAGATAGCTTAGTGCCAAAACACATTGGTGCAGTGCTGCGCTGTGCTGGTACCATTTCGAAATTTGATTGGCCCACGTGACCAGTGGTATCAGTGCAGATGTATGTGCGGCCAATCAGATTTCAGAATGTCACCAACACATAATAGCACTCTACTGTACTGTCTTAATGTGTCCGGAATCAAAAATTTCCCGGCCTTCTTGAAATAAAATTGCTGGAAAAATATGCATTCTATGTTTTAATAGATTGATATTTCTGTTCGCAAATAAAATTTTTTTTTATGTAAATTCAGAAAGCTTGCATTTTTCCATATCATATGACCAATTCTAATATGATCTCAATCATTCATACATCAAACTACGCTTCAATAAATTCATCGCAACTAGTAGAAAACATTTCTATGTTCAGTAGTTTTATAAATAACGGCTCGAAAACGTGTCCATAAATATTCGTTCTAGGAGAAGGCAAGGAATGCAGCACGTAGTGATCGGATAATCGCTTATAAAATAATCGATTATTCCATTATTTAATTATAATCGATTCATCTATTATATCAAAACAATTATCTTATTCGCGATTTATTTATAGAACTATACAGTATTTGCGGTCAATTTTTATGTATGGATTAGAACAAGACAATAAATTATTTTTACCGATTATTTGTTCAATTTAAAAAATTATCGTAATCGGTTCATTCGAATTACAGACTTATGAGATTATCCCATTACTATGCAGCAGAGTGAAGCACGGCAACATTCCAGCTCTGCGAACAATAGCGCGAGCAATCTCTCAGGATGTCTCAACCCTCGGGCCCCAGCCTCCTCGGGCCCGCCTTAAGGACACGCCTGTCCTTGAGAGCAGACAATAACNGCCAGCCATCACCCCTCCCCCTCCCCGGACAGCACTCTAGGCGAGCGAGGAGATCAAAATCACGTAAAGAGTAGACATCAGCACGAGACGGGTCTCGAAATGCGCAAAACACACTTACAGTTTTAGTTAAATTTCATTAAATTCAATTCTGTGGCAATACCTTTTTTGCCGTGATTTTACTCAGAAAACTATCGGTGATTCCACTATTATTTTCGTTTTGCGCACATTTTTACCAATTAACTGAAAATTGTGCTCAAAATTACACAATTTCAACATTTAAAAAAATACATTTATTATCGCTAGAATTGAAAAGTATAACCATAACTCGAACAATTCAAGTTTTTACTTATACACAAAAAAAATGTCGTCGTCATATATTTAATAGTGCCAAAATAATCGTTATTACAAAACCACTGTGTGTTTCTCACTCGAGATGGGACTGTATACCTCTCTTAAGGGAGCCACCAACCTTCCCCTTGAACTGCGGCAATCTGCGTTTTTTTACGAAACACATCAAAAAAAGGTGTCTCCATGATACTAATGTACGAAAAGAAAACACATTTCAAGCGAGGTTAGTCTTAATACATCGTGCACATTATAAATGCTATTACTGAGTTCTCCAACGTAGCTAAAGACGGGTTTTTCACTCTGCTGTATCTCATAATATACTGGTTGGAAACATGGGAAACTATCGTAGGGACCTGCGTCTAACTTTGTTACAGACTTTCCTCACATAAAGTTATAGCGTCAGATCTTAAAGTCCCAAAGGTACACGCAGCACGACGAGAACACTGCACGCCAGTTCTGCGCCTAGCGCGTAGGGGTGATGGGGCATCAGCGGCGCGTGTCAGCGTCGCCCTTGTAGCTCCCGCGCTTCCCTGCCTCGGACGTTTTAGAAACCTCCAGGTAGGCGGGGCCCTTAAGTGCACTTTCTAGCCAATTATTTTTCTGTGAAATCATTGTTCGCACATACACGCGTAACTCAGTACGTAAATGTTCTGGGAATAAGATCTTTTTACAGGGAAGGTAAAAACAACTATCTACAGCCGACACTTTTTACTATTATCCTGTTAAATATATTCAAAGAAAAAAAGTAGTAAGAAATGTTAAAAAAAACAGCATTTTTACGGCTTTCCTGCGCAGTTTATTTATTGGAATAGGAAAAACGTAACAAGTAGTAAATGTAGTTTAATCCATTGGCTTTCATCGTGTGTAATAATATCCTACAGTTATAGATACAATTTGCAAGAAATTTAGCAATAGACCATTCACGATTACTTCCAACTTTTCTGAAGCCCTGCTTAAGTTCTACTTACAAGATATTCCTCCGCCCTCGTGCAAACTTAGCTTGACCGAGCCTATAAAATCACACCAACGGGACAGCGCGCCGCATTCGTGCGCACCCTGTGTAACAATAGTTTGCATGAGAACTATTTCTTGCCGAGCATTATGATCACACCTATCTTCTTCCTGTTTTCATTCATATTAATTATCAATAAAATATTACGATTTATAGATAATATCTATAAAAATCAGTTTTAAACCAAAAGTAAGTTGCATTTATGTTAAGAGAAGTATAAAACGCTTGTGATAGTGTGATATTTAGAAAACAAGCAATCACATCATACAGGAGATGATTTTTCTAAAGTTTGATTCAAAAAGTGCGAAGAAACCGCGAATAAGACTACGCCTAGGATTGTATAGCGCAGTCAGACGTGAACTTGAGGAGTTAAAAAAAACGTTACTGCGGATTCACCTTATGATCGTATAATGAGGGATCAGTCGTAATACGTAAGTACAGTGTTCATGTCTGGCACAGCTTGAGTCGCCACGGCAGCTTTCTGCGCTCAATGCGGTGTGTTTATTCCACAATTCATTTCCCTTCAAAGAGCACGTTCGAATCCCACTTTTAAAAACACTCGTCTTTATTTGCTTATTTTATGTATTATTTTTCTACTGGATTAACAGTCAGTTATAGATTTCGTTTAATTTATTATTTAATGATTAGAGATTTTTCTTTTTGTAGTTATTGTTATGTTTTAGATGAAAGATGAATTATATTAAAAAGTATTTTAGTTATAACAATCGTTTCTGTTTTTGGTGGTTGTATAATAAGTTGAATTTTATTACCAACTCCCTATATAATTATTATTTGTTTATCTGGTTCTTTATTAGGTTATTTTATAAATAAGTTTAGTTTATTTGATAATAATTTTAGTTATCACTATGCTTTTACGGTTACTTCCAACATTCCTGTAACAATCGCACGAGTGTATAATAAAGTAGAAATTTTTTGCCATATTTCACGCACCTTCTTCGTGCTGTTCTGTCCACTGAGATAAAGGTTCGTTTCAGCCGACAAAATACGTGTTTCTACAGGGGAAATTATTTATTTTGTTTTTGAAACCAAATTATTTTGTTGTTCTTATTTAGTTGCCCCAAAACAAACATTTTGTTGCTGCAATTTAAGTTTTGTTTGGCTCTGAGTACATTAACAGTTTCGGTTAACATAAAAAAAAATTTAAATCCTGACCGGGATTCGAACCTAGATAGTTTGCGCTGGAGCGCAACGCCCTGGCAGCCTGGGGTAATCTGACTTCCATAGAAATCAGAATTATTTATTTACAGAGTGATTCTAAAATCATGGGACAAACATTGAGGGGTGGTAGAGCTCACTAAAACAAACAATTATTGTATAGGAATATATGGGCGGAAGTGACGCGTTCAGGCACAAACACAAAAACATAACACATTAACAGAAACATAAAATGTTCATTAGCAGCATACGTAACGAGTGATTCCGTACAGAAAATGTGAAAACAGTTGCTGGAAATACATCCACCAACAGTCACGCATGCTTGGCGACCTCTACATATGGCGTGATTGGCTGACAATGGTGGCGTGCGTGAAATACCCGGCGTATTTGAATCTGTTCGCCAATCACTCCACCGACGCTACCAAGCTTGCATTACTGTCGGTGGTAGCAATTTTGAGCAATTATTATAAACATTTCTGTAAAAAGGCATTTAGCGGCGACGTTGTAAATAAACAATGTGTTGCATTACATGTGTTATTGTTGTGTTTGTGCCTCAACGCGTCACTTCCACCCATATATTCCTATACAATAATTGTTTTTTTTTAGTGAACTCTACCACCTCTCAATGTTTGTCCCATGATTTTAAAATCATTCTGTATGCCATTCAAACGCTGAACAACGTACGCAAATAAATATTTCATGTTTTAGAGCTTACTTTTTAGTTTCATGTTAAACTTTTCTTATTAAGATGTTCATGTTATTATTATGCGTCAATTAATGCACTAGTAAACGCTGTTACTTTTCTAATTGTCATTAAAAATGCAAACATACCCTCGAGCTGCTTTTCCGAATGAAGGCAATGAAATGAGCGGCCAAACAAATTAATACAGTTGATTCAACGAAATATTTTGTTTGCAGTCTTATTTCATTTGGCCCAACACCGAGATTTTTTTTATTCAAGCGTGCAGTTTGTTAATTGAATAAAATTAATTTTGGTTGCTTTTAAAGATTTGTTCACTCACACCAAATATTTTGTTAAGGTAACTTAATTTAATTTGGCCCTGTACAAACAAGTATTTCGTTGTCTCAGACAAACCTTTATTTCAGTGTGAATATATAATTTCCGATAGCACTGTACGTGATTCCATCAACAGCACAATATTTCCCTGCATCTCTAACCATCTCTGCAATCGGCTCTCAATCCCTCGTTGTTGAGGACCGCCCACATCTCTCAACTCAACCCATCTCTGCACTCCATCTAGTGTCTGTCGTCCGCGTGCAGTGGAGTTTCCGGAGGTCTACTTCCGCTTCAGTCGCTGCACGAGCGCTGGCTAACGGTCCTTCTAAAAATTTGCTGTCGTTCGCGTGTAAATGTGTCACATTCTACAAACTGAAATGTCGTGCGTTCGAGTTCTGAATGTAATTAATATCATGCTAATATATAGAATCAGTTTTTACGTGGATATTACCGTTAAACAGCGGTTATTGACAGTAGAGGGGAATGAAGTGACGGACACAGTTATTTTGGAATATTTGGCCCCCCAAGTAAACATTTAAAAAAATGGTCTCTGCAACTTCGTGCATCGCAGGATCCCAGAGAACCAGACAACAGTTGTGGTGGCCATGTAATTTGTCGGTTTAATTTCTGAAGAAAATTCTTGAAAGCGGCAAATTCCTTGTCGTTGAAATACTAATACTGATAAAAAAAAAATCCTCGCAAATTCTCTAACATATCTAGATAATATTGTGATTTCTGTGTTATTACTTAATTGTGAAACTGTTTCATGTATGTCTCTTTTGCGGCTGAATGGCTTGAAGCTTAGATCGCTGCAGCAGCACTTTTCCCGCTGTTTCTGCCCTATACCGACTATAAGTAACATCATTGAGTAGATCAATACACAGAGACGCAATTGCGCCGCGGTTCCTTTGCCGTGTGCGTACCCATTCCCTGATTGGCTTTGCGAAGCTCTGAAAACGGGCCTGGTCTCTGATTTGCCGACGCTTGCTACGAAAGGTTCCGCATTGGCCGGGGCAGCCGGCTGGCAAGTTATTTACCGTGTGCTGATTGGCGGAAAGGCGTTCCGACATGTTGGGGCCGCGGTGGCTGAGCGGTTAGACTGCTCGCCTCCCCACCAAGGCGAACCGGGTCCCATCCCCGGCCGGGTCACCCCGGATTTTTCACAAGTTGGGATCGTGCCGGACGACGCCACGTGTCTGGTCTGTGACTTCTATCTCACATCTGCATACTTTGTGCTTAGTGGTAATGTATTACGTGGAATGAACGTCGAAGAGAAAACGCTGCAGATAATTCTAACCCGTTCAGGCCCCGTGTTAACGGTTGAGGACATGTTGTACGTGAAGGATATTTATGGTCGGCAATGTACGTAGCAAGTAATCTCCGTAGCCGATGTTTTGAACGTCTTCCTTGTCAGGAATCTGATTGGTTGAAGATTCTGCACCTCTCATTTGTGAATGGTTAACGCCGACGTCAACTAATAAGCAGTACGTCGTTTACTGTATTCGAGAAGCTCTCGCAACATAAGCAAAGCGCACGTCATAAAATTAAACGATTGCAAACACTTGAGTTGAGAAAAGTAATTCGTTACTCAAAGGGTTAAAATATTACAAGTTATTTACGAGTTTTTTATAAAACCTTTGGTTTCGAAACCACCCGTCTAAATTGAACGGGGGAATTAAAGTCAGCCTCACTCATCCAAGTATTCTACAATAAATGTTTTCCCCCACAGTGCATATATACTGGTTGTTTCCGTGTAGGAGAACTGAGCGTTAGCTGTTCCCCAGTTAATGTGAAAGCAGTGTCACTACAAACCAAAGAACGATTATTTTCATTTTAAAGACTTTACTGTAGAGACTAGTCATTACAACAGTTGGCTCGTTACAGTACATCTGGCAACGAGTAACAAATCCACCCACAGGTGCGTACAATGCATCGGCCAACAAGGCCGGGGGGCTTAGAACGCACTTTGTTGACTGGCTAGAAAATGTCAATAATGTCTTGGCACGCGAAATCATCGCGAAAACGTGCTCGTAATAATGGCACGTAAAATGCAAAGTCTTCACAGTGCCTGTCTGATCGGTGTTGGAGAACAAGCCCTTTGAAGAAATGAGTATATTGAGCCTTTGTAGCTCCCACTCCGGCGGCGTTGTAACCGTTGGGACTCCGACGTGGCGCACCAAAACCCGGCGCCCGGCTATGGTGGGACGACGTCGGCGCAGAACAAAAGACGTACAAGGCCGCGATTTAATTCAGGCGGCGACGTAACATTAACGTATCTCCGCAAGAAGAATTTCCATCAGGCCAGAACCGACGTGCACTGCGCCAGCAACTGCACAACGCGTGAACAAGGACGTCGGGCGCCGAACACATGGAACTGGTTGGCCATCGGGCTAACGCCAACCGCCGCCATATTGCGGCGGAGAGAAACGACCGGCGTGACCGCCGTGCGACGCGATACGGAGGCATCCCCGAGACAGACGCCGGCAACACCGGACAAAGTGCGCGCGATAGGCCCCCCACCTGGCGGCTAAACATTGTAACATAATAACCAGAAAACCACGCCTACAAAACATTCTAAATACAAATACATATATAAAATATGAATCCAAATAAATTACCAATAAAATAGTATTACGTTCCAACCGGTTAAGAAACTAGTAGCATTAAACATTATACAATTAATTCAAAGTCTGTAAACGTTCGTGCTTGCAGCGCCTGGCCAGCAAAACAGGAGTGCCAACATTTGCATTCCATCACTAAAAGACACTAAAAAGTCACTAGCAAAATCCCCGCGACGATCACATCGTCTCCGTTTGCATAGCAGAAAACTGAAGTATGTGTATATAATTGCTTATGTATTTAAAGTTTACTATCTTTAACTCATTGTCGATCTGTAAATATTTTGTCGCCAGCGTTATTGGTCAAGACAAAAAAATACTATGGAAATAAATGGACTAAGGTTTACCTCCGTAATTGTGGGAGGTTATGGTGGGACACAAACGAAATATTGCCCAAGCGAGATATAAAAGAATAGTGGAAGTTTTTTTTTTTGCCAATACACGCTACGGGTGGGTACAATGGCTCACGAATTTTTCACGACTTTGAGAATTGTATATCTCCCCCCGCCGCGTAATGTAGGCCACCCACCATGCAGCTTGTCTTGCGCGATTGCCTAGCAACTAGGCGCTTCCCGCCGCTCCCCACATCCGCGGAGAAGATTGCGTGTGAATTCTTCACGAGATCATTCCTGCAGTTTATTCGCCATATGTTCTCACTTTTTAAGTTAAACCTTTGGAAAAACCACCCCACGTATGACGAGTTTTGTTTTTCCTAAATATGACATATGACACAAGCGTTGTATACTTCTGTTGACGTAAAAATATCTTAATGGTTGGCTCAATTGAACTTTCACTTATATATTTCCTGTTGGTTATAATATTTTATGTTTAATAAATACGGAAAAAAACAGAGGGATCAAAGGTATATCGGTAATGCCTAGTAAGAAATACTCCTTTGGCAAGATATTATTTACCTGAGTGGGCACAAATGCGGTGCGTTGTCCCTTTAGTGTAATTTTCTAGACTTAGTTGAGGTTTGTGTGCATTAGGCGGAGGAATAACCTGAAAATAGAGCTTTATCTATCAGGGATTCCGGAAAGTTGGAAGTAACCATGAGTTGACTATTTATGCGCATTCGGATGGGAGTGCATACCATTTCCAGAGGCTGTAACTGAGGACTTTTTCTTTCGTTACGCGTGGCGATTAAGACCATACTACTCCATCCACGGTTACTTCGCACTTTCCTGAGGCCCTGCTGAAGTTCTACTTCCAGGATATTCCTCCGCCTCGTGCAAACCAAGCTGAACCAAGTCTATAAAAGTACACCAAAGGACAACGCACCGAATTCGTGCGCACTCACTTGTAATTATATTTTGCATGAGAACTATTTATTTCTGGGCATTGCCAACACACCTATTTTCTCTGCCTCTATTCATATTGATTATAAGTGAATTAACATAATTTAAAAATAAAGTAAAAGTTAACATTTTATCAAAAATAAGGTTTCCTTATTTTAACACAACTATAAAACGATTGTGATACATAGAATATTAAAAAAACAACCAAACACGTCATACATGGGATGTTTTTTATTCAAAGGTTTGATTTGAAAAGTGTTAAGAAACCTCGAGTAGACTACAAGTAGTCTGCGCCGGATATTCCTTACCTAAGAATGATCGCGAAACACTCGTATTATCCCGTTTTCACTTCACAAAAATACACGTTAGAGACGGAAATAGAAGGAAAAAAACTGTCGTTACGACGGGTAATTTTTTTTTTCCAAACGCAGGGCGAAGTTTGTTTCCTAAAGCCAGAACTGAAGTTTACCACGTGCAAGGTAAATACACTGAGCTGAACTTCTGGCACAAACAAGGATTAGGTGCACGCGAGAAATTATCTCAGTCAGAATATACGTGAACCACTTATAACGAACCATAGACTAAAGACGAGGTAGAGCGATCACGCTGGCTGCGCACAGCAAGTCTCCGTGCCCCAACACTGAACTGCTTTGACGCCAACACGGCTGTCATAAACGACGTGGTTGGAATTGAGGTTACAATACCGTAAAACTCGATAACTTTGTGCCACTTTTTGATATTTGCAAGGATAATCACCCTTTTTTATTAAGATAACGGGTTGGGGATTTTATCCAGCATAACTACATATCTAAAAAATGTAATCCTGTGGGCAAAACAAATCCAGGCAGCAAGGGAAGGGAGGGGGGATTGTTTTTGTGTGGCTCATTGTTGTATACACAAGTAAGTCAACTATGAACCACGTCTTCTTGTCCCATTAAAATACGTGTCAAACGTGTCCTGGCCCAATGTTGTCACGCTACAATTATTCACGAGTCAAAACTGTATACATTTTTGTTTTTTTACATTTTCCCTCGACGTTCAATATGTGTTTTTCATGTTTTTTGTCAAATAAGTGAACATGTTAATTCAAAATCAATATGTTATTTAAACGCTAGATAGCTAGATAGGTCTCTCGTTCTGAAAGCAGCTGTGGCCCACTGTTGGGTCGCTGGCCCAAAGTTGTCGAATCTTACGGTACTGTTTAGTAAATAAGTGCTTTGAGAATTTTTTTATACTTTATCTAACCAATTCGTAATGCACTCATATTAAATTAAAATTGGTGGAAGTATTTTATTCGTATAAAAGTGTTTGTATTTTGAAAATTAAGATATACTGTTGAGCATGTGACTTCTACGGTTGTGTTGCATTGGGGTGTGTGAATGTTGGGTACATGCGCAGAAGACGAATAAGCGGTCTACCTCATCTATAGTCTCTGTAACGAACCTACAGAGTCGCAACGTGTCAGAACAAGGCTGTTATTGGTCAACCTTTGGAAAATGGCGTTGTCCTTGCTTGCGCGTACCTTAACGAGCACGCTGATTGGCTTGCGCCGAGTTGAAGTTAGTAACGACGAAGGCAAAGCAGTTCCTTGTCTTAACGGTGAATTAAAAGTGTTTGGTAAATATATGCGAATGCTAAAGTTATTTCTTTTGATTTGTGTTTTTTTTATAATACGTATAAAAGAAAGATTTTAAAAATTTGCGAACCATGTATTTACATTTCTAAGAATTTCAAAGTTTCACTTAAGCGATACGTGAATAAAGTGATAATGTTCATGGCAATTACTAAGGTTTATTCTACTCAGTTTAGAAACAAAACGTGATTTCTTATGGGAGAGTTTGGTATAGGAAACATTTCCGCCGCTAGATGTGCAGTGTTCCAAAAGGTGACTTTAATAAAAATTTTAAGCTACAGGAATTTTAAAAGAGAAAAATTTAACTTAGCTACGAAGTGATTTTATATTTGATTTGTTATTATGACATTTATCCTGTTTTTTTTTAACGTAATAAGATAGAGATAAGCTGGTACACTGCCGACACTAGCGCTTACCTAGTGGCAACAATTTTTGGTTGCCAAACTTTTAACATCGATCTTCCCAACCAGTGGTAGAAGTAACCTAAGCTATACATATGGTGGAAGAATACACAATGTGCATACAAGTATATCTTAAGCAGGGATTTCAAAAGTGCTCAGTTTACAGCGAACTGCCTATACTTCTGCGTTCCTTACAGCTGACGAGTGTCATATACTATACCAATAGTTGTAATATACCTCTGGTCTAAAAAAAAAATATATCGAACCATCAGGACACGCGTTCCCAAAAAAATTTAAATTAACGACCGGTAAATGGGTATTTCGAGACGACAGCTAGTGTATAAATATCCACCTAGGAAGCGTGAAATGTAAATGATGTCGCAGAGCGGGCATGTACGTGCGTGTTTCGCCATATGCCGTCGCTCATCAGCGCTAAATTAATCCTTTGTGGGAAGTGAGCTTGATTGATGGCAGTGCGTATCGACAGAAAATAAAAAAGGGGCCGTGTAATTGTGCGGCGGGGCGCATTACACCCGCGCGACTGTCTAGCGAGAATGTGGGTGTAATTGATATGCGAGGAAGGAGAGGGTGTCGTGGGGGGAGGGGTTCGGAGGAGGTGACCCGGTGCGGGGTTAGGGAGGGATGATGTCAAAGCTGCCGTGCCATTCGTGGATTGTACCTTGGGCTTGCGAGGGTCTCGATGTACGTGCAGAGTGAAAAATAGGGGTAGCGTACGCGTAAGCTACTCCCCGTGTCACAAACATTGGCCTGCTCTACCGCCAATAGACTGGACTTTCATAAACGACGTGGATAGAATTCTAGGTTAGAACACCGTTGATGTGAACGAGTGCTTTAAGATGATGTTTGTGCTGTCCTGAGACATGATCTTTGAAACATTATGTTTAACAACTTTGAAATTACGTGTGGGTTGTTTATTTTTATTGGTACATGACATACCATATTGTCATGCGTTTGCTCCCGTGTATGTTGATTGTATTTTGTTTTGCATAACATTGCAATTATCAATATTATGTGTTCCTACTGATTTGTAATTCTTGTAGTTGTTAGAAAATTGTGTAAGCCTCTTGTGTTATTGTCCTCACATCGTACTTGGGTTTCCATTTACCATGCAAAATTATTTTACTGTCCCAAGGACGAGCTCTGGATAATGGGACTATTTCTTTGGTAATAAAAAATAGATGTTTGTACACTTAGATTAAATTCAAATTGGTAAACGATATTTGTTTTAATGGTCTGTCCCACGAACGAGTGCGCGTTTTGATTGAGTTGAGTTCAGAACTCTTTAAAATCGAGCTCTTGAAAGCCGATAAGGGTGAAATTAGGTGAGAATAGAGCAGCACCCATATGTAAGGGCAGGGGGAAACGGGAGATCCCCGATAAAACCAGCCGACTAGCGGCATCGTCCGGCACGATTCCCACATGCGAAAATCCGGGGTCGACCCAGCCGGTATTCGAGCGAGGTTCACCTAGGTTGGAGGCGAGTAGTCTAACCACTACACCACCGCGGGCCCCAGTCCGGGAGTGTTTACGGTAACAATCGGGATTGCTCAGTCCCCTTCAAGTTCAATTCGGATTGAAACGTTACTCTAAACGTACTAATTGTCTTGTATGCTTATGGGGGAACCCAGAAACGTGAACATCGCTAGCCAGGCGTGGCGTAGTTGATACCCTGATAGGCAGGTGATCGCTACACCTTCTTACGCCGCTTGTTGTTTACACGGCGTGAATCCGCTCCCTACAAGTGGACCAGCAAATGAGAACCGCTCTACTTATTTACAGTGAACCTAATCACACTGCCACGGCGAAACACTTCCCGCGTCAACTGATAGATAGAGCCACCCGATGTTCGCCTGTGGCGCCGCGGTGGTGTAGTGGTCAGTCCACTCACCTCCCACCTAAGCGAACCGGGTTTAGTTTCCCGGCGCGGCCACTCCCGGATTTTCGCAACTCGATGAAGTTGTTGAGGAAGGGGATGAAGAGAAGAAGAAGAACAAAATAAAAAAGAATAAGAAGTAAAGATGATTAAAAAGATGAAAGGATAATAAAAGAAGATGAAGAATCCATAAGAAAGAAAAAGATGAAAATTAAGAAGAAGAATAGGAAGGTGTGGAATAAGGGGAAAAGAAAAGGGAAAGAAGAAGAATAAAACTTGAAAACTTTAAAGTAAAGATTTAAATGAAGAAGAACTAAAGAAGGTCGAAAGATTAACTGATTGAAAGAAGGATATAAGAAGAAGATATTACGTGATAATTAAAGAAGATGAAGATACTATACGAAAGAAGTAGATGAAGAAGGCGAAGAAGAAGGGGAGAAAACAAGAAAGAATAGGAAGAGGAAAATGGAATGAAGAAGAAGACTCTAGATAAAGATCAGGCGTCCCGACGAATATGGGTATTATAGGAAGTAGCTGTTGAGGAGGATGAAGTGAAGAATAAGACGAGAAATAGGAACATAGGAGGAAGGAATAAAAATATACAAATAATGGAAATAAATAAGAATATGGAGAAGAAGGATAGAAGAAGAAGTTGTTAAGGAAGAGGATGAAGAGGAGAAGAATAAAAAAGAAAACAAGAATAAGAAGTAAGATGGTCAAAAAGATAAAAGGATATGAAGAATGATAAAAGAAGAAAGGATAATAAAAAGAAGATAAAGAATCTATAAAAAAAAAGAAAAATATGAAGAAGAAGAACAGGAACGTGTGGAATTAAAGAAAAAGAAAAGGGAAGGAAGAAGAAGATTCCCAAGCCCAATAAGATTCTTGGCAGTGGAAGTAGCAAGAATGATTATAATGAATAGAAGATTAGTAATCAAAAACCTCGGATGGCCTTTGGCTAAGAGAGGTGAGGTGGAAATAAAAATTTTATTATGTGTTCACGCGAATAAATTGGCAAATTGTCAAGATGACAGGCACACCAATAAATGTATCGAACCACTTATATATTTATTTATGTGAAAATTAAGGATCATGTATATCGTGTTTTTATAGTAAACAAAGACCTACTCATCATCGTTGTTAATAATGAAGTACCATTATTTGTACATAAACTGAAGTATACAGCACACCATGAAATTCAGTTATATTTTTAGTAAAACTTCAATGAATTCTTTACGCCAGTATCTGAAAATACCACCCCGGTTCATAAGCCATTCTTCTGGAAAAAGCCAATTAGTGTAGGCAATCGCTTCAACATCCGCTAGTTAAAATTTTTTTTAACAAGAAAATATGGGTGAAACTTGAGAGGAACTGCAGCTATAAGTTACAAGACATGGGCGTAACTCTGGAGGTCTTGACAGGTGAACACGGAACGTGTTTTCGACAGTGTAATTATCATGAAAAATTTGAATTTCGTCTGGCGTGAAAGGCAGCCAATTTCGAAATCTGTTAAAAGGATTTAGCTGGTGAATAACTTCACCCGAGGCAGGAAAGGGAAATATTTTCGGAGGAGGTAGAGTGGGGGGGTGAGGAAAAGCCGGGTTTTGCAGCGCGCGATGATGGATGGAGATGTATCGGCGGTGTGGCGAGATTTCCCCGTGTGTGTGAGTGTGTGAGAGAGAGATGGAGATGGAGAGAGAGAGAGAACGGGAGAGACAGAAGTGGAAGAGGGGTCGTAATCAGAGCTGAATTGTGGCCGAGGCAACCTAGGCAGTTGACTGGGGTGGCAGCTCCTATGGCGTGCGCGGTGTATATTTACGAAAATAACAAGCTTATTAACAGTTCCAGTGTCCTCTATCTGGGGAGTTGAAGAGCAAGTGGCTTCGCGGATTCCGCCTAGTTCACCCATAAAAAAATTTCCTTATATTCACGGGTATTTTTACGGATATGTGCAGTAAATATGAGGAATCGCGAGTTCGTAACGACGAAGAACGGAGGCTGTTTCCGTAAATACAGAACACGGAAAGTCTCCGCGTTTCTTGCAGTTTCGGGTTTCGGGACGAACAATGCCGAGTCCACGCGAAGTTTTTTCTTCGCCACTGTAACCGTAAAATTATGATGTTTGTGGCAAGTTAGGGTTGTCCACGCCACTTATATGTACCTATTTCCTCAAACATCACAAATTATTACCAGGCGTATGTAACTGCTAGTGACACTTAAAAAAACAAACCTTACTAGAAACTGAAAGAGTTGTTTTTGTTACTGTACCAGAAACTGAAGTTATATACTACTTCATCACAAGGAGGTAGGTCGTAGTTGAGTAGTAAGAGTCGAGGGTTCCTGAACTTGTGATACGGGTTCCAATCTATCTCCAGTGTGAAATACAATAAACTTTCTTGAGTAACTTTCTTACACAAGTAAAACATCCTCATAACGAAATTTAATTTTTTCGTGTATTTGTTTAAAACGGGTAGTACAGAAAACAAAATAGCAAATTTAAGGAGAGGTTGCGTGAATTCACGGAAAATTATGCGAAACTTACGGAAAATCTGCTTTTGAAAAAGTAACGTGTTCGTAATTTTAAGGACTGTTCTGGAAACAATTTTTAGCAGCACTTTTCCGGCAAAATGGAGGAAATATATTTTGACGGTGTCTTAGCTATTGTGCGCGTTTGAGGTCGCAAAACACGTAGGCTCTAAAGTCGACTATTGTTCACTCACAACTTGCCTCATCGCCTCTACGTGCAAGGCGCTCAACCGGAGTGCATTTTTTCCTTCGGCGACTCGCCTCAACGTGCGGGAGAGTTAGACGCCATTTTTAATTTACGTACTTGCTGCCGTTACTTACATTTGTGATTAAGTTTTGAAAATGCGACTTTGTTAAAGCATAGAACATAGCTTAATTGTATTTAAGAGACGATTATCGCTTGACTGCTTGTATTAATATTGCTTCTGTAGTCATTGTTAGAAGATAATCCAAAATCCGTTCTCATTTATTTCACATGGTAAACAAATAAAAGTAATCAGTTGATATTACAGTTATTCAACCACCTGAGTGATATACTGTGCCTTGTCAAAAAAGGAAATTTCAATAATCAATGCTGAATGCATTTTAAGGCTCAAAAACTTATAACATCAAAATGATGTATATATATATCCCTCTTAAGCGGTGACGCTGTGTTTTTACTGCACACTAATATATATATATATATATATATATATATATATATATATATACACACANAGACAACACTAAAGATTCTGTGCAAAAGTTTTAGCTATTAAATCTGATTCTCAAAAACCCTTTTTTTGCCATTTTCACGCCCAAAAATATTTACCCTTAGAGTTAAAATGAGAGCTTGATATTTGTCTTTGGTCACGAAACGTTTCTTAAATTCTTTTTGTGTTTTAGACACCACCACAAAATATTCATCTGTTTTTTAATCACGCGTTTTCTGCCGTACTTCTGCAACGCATTAGTTGCACCCACAATGCCCTTGATGCCTTCCGCTTGGATTGAATTGCAGGGCGTCTGACATACGCGTTTCTCTTACGAAGCCACTAAACTTGTACCTATTATACACATCTAAGAACATAAAACGCACTACATACGAGGTACGAATAGTAGTCTTAATACATCATCCACGTTATAAATACTATTCCCGAGCCCTCTAGCATAGCTAACAATGGAGTGGAGTGGGAATATTTGTGCGGATCTTAACATCGAGGTCTTGAGAGACGATGAGAGTGAAGTGAGGTGAGTATGGAGCAGCGCCGGAATGAAAGGGCGCGGGAAACGGGAGATACCGAGAAAACTCGCCAGCCAGCACGATTCCCACGTGCGATAATCCGGGAGTGAGCCCACCGGGAGCCGAACCCGGTACGCGTAGGTGAGAGGTGAGTAGTCTGACCACTAAACCACCGCGACCCCTGCTAAAAACAGCTTTTCCACACTGCTATATATTATAATACAGGCTGAGTATAAAAGAATACCCCAACTTTGAAGGTCTATAATATCAAAACCAAACAACCTCCAACCTTGATTGACCCATCAAATGAACCATGGAACCATGAATTTTGTTTACCATGCATTTATAAGTGTTCCATGTGACCACCACGAGCGGCCCGAACGACATCTACGCGATAATCAAACTCGTTCCACGCTCTTGTCAGCATGCCTGGTGTTACGGTTTGGATGGCGTCCGTAATTCTCGTTTTGAGGTCGTCAGTGTTAGCCGGCAATGGTGGACGAAACACTTGGTCCTTTATGTACCTCCATAGAAAAAATCGCACAGGGTAAGATCCGGGCTTCTTGGGGGCCAGTGATGAAGAGCCTGGTCACCAGCTGCTCCTCGACCTATCCAGCGTTGCGGCAATGTCTCGTTCAGGTATCCGCGAATAGCTAGGTGCCAATGGGGTGGCGCACCACAAAGGAAACATCAGACCGTTCCCTTAACATTGGCGTGTCGAATGCGATCTCGCTACGCCCTCACCACCTCAAACCGAGAGTTACGGACGCCATCCAAACCGTAACACCGGACATGCTGACAAGAGTGTGGAACGAGTTTGATTATCGCGTAGATGTCGTTCGGGTCGCTCATGGTGGTCACATTGAACATTTATGAATGTATGGTAAACAAACTTCACGGTTCCGCGGTTCATTTGATTGGTCAAACAAGGTTGCAGGTTGTTTTGTTTTGATATTAAAGACCTTAAAAGTTGGGATATTCTTTTTTACTGAACCTGTATACTGGTCAGAAACATGCCAAACTTTACCTCAAATTTCTAACCAATAAAATGGTAGGATCACGGCTTAAAGTCACATAGGTACACGCAGTACAACGGAAATATTGAGGTAAGCGTGTCTGTTTCGCACTTTTCGCTCGCTGGCTTCTGAGCCTGCGCTAGAAAGTTTCAAGTAAGCGGCGCCAGTAACTGTTCCACCTGCCTGGCGCTTCAACTACGTTGCAGAGTGTTGACGAGACTATTAAACGCGCCTCCAGTATGTTTACCTACGAAAAGACATCACATCCCGGACGAGGATGGGATCGCAACGTACAGTTACCACGCATGCTGTAAATGTTATTTTGGAGCGCTCCGATTTAGTCAAAAACGCCTTTTTTAGACTTCCGTATCTGGAAACACACTAGCCGGACATGAGTCGAACTACGATAGGAGCCTGCGTTGAACTTTGATACAGACTTTTTCAACCAATAAAATTATAGGATCACCGCTGAAAGCCTCACAGGTACACGCAGCACTACGAGAACACTGTACACCAGTTCCGAGCCCTGCGCGTAGCGGCGATGGCGCTCTTGTAGCGCGTGCCAGTGTAGCCCTTACAGCTCCCGCGCTTCTGGGTCAGAAAAGTATAAAAACCATGCAGGGAGGAAGGCCTCTTAAGCATGGCTTTGGAAGGTGCTTGTCGATTTGCCGTGAGCGCCGTGTACTTGCACTCAGGTCACGGGGCCTTACGTAGTGTGGCCGCAGATTGAATATTTTTTTTCGTGACCAGCCAAAAGCCGCGCCGAGAAAAAAGGTGTTTTTTGAATCAAACAAGGTTTGTTTGGCGTTGCCAAATTAATTTGTTTGTATAGTAGCAATGAAATATTTTGTTGTTGTAACCAAACTGAGATTTGGCTGGTGCAACAAAAGATATTTTTGGCTCTACGTACATTAAACACATTTTCGGTTAATGTAGAAAAATTATATAAAACCCCGAGTGAGATGCAAATTTATATATGCAATATAAATCTCAGCTCAACTAACCACTAATGAATTAAGAATGTTTTTAAATACAAACATTTAAAATACTGAAGTATAATCGTAAACACATATTTCAAATTTTACAGTTTTGCTTTTCAGTTTCATGTTGAACTTATTTTATTAGAATTTTTATGCCAATGTGAAGCATCATTAATGCACTAACAAACACTGTTAACTTATTTGTCACAAAAATCCCAGAAATCCTTCGAGCTGTATTTTCGAACGTAGGCAATCATCTTAATATTTTGCTGAGAGTCTAATTTTTTTTGGCCCAATGCAGAATTTTTTTTTTTATTCAAACGTATATTTTGTTAGATGAACAAAATTAATTATGTTGCATTTCAAGTTTTGTTTACTCAACAAAATATTTTGTTGGAGCAACTAAACATATTCTTGGCTCTATGCAAACAAGCGTTTTGTTTGCCGGAACAAACCTTTCTCATCACGATGCGGTCACGCTGTTTATCTCCCCTGCACCTGTGCCCTTCCTGGGAAATGCGGTGTACATGATGTTCCTTTTTCATTTATTTTTCACTTTATTTATGCTCTTTTTTCCCCCATTACCTACTTTGTGGATTGCGTTTTAATATAATATTGCGGACTATTTACACCCAGTTGTCCGACTTCCTGGATTCCACCCTGACTCCCCTAGTAGCTTAGGGGTCACTTTCTTGACATTCTGTTCTACTGATGATTATAGCCTGTATTGCGACTCTGGCTCACCACTACGTAGATTATATATTTTTCAATTCCATCCATCTTTGTTGAAATGGCCAGCTGGGAAGGGGGGGCCTGTGGACTCCTTCTCGATATCCCCCCCCCCCCCCNTAGTCCGGTCCTTCATTCTGGAACCTTGTCATACCATCCATTACTCTTTATCCTCATGCATTGTCCAAGTCTTCAGTATCCTGTTTCCTATCCTGTTTATGCGCCGTGGTCATTGCTTTTCCAATTGCTCATGATATTTGTTCGTTGCTTTAATTTCATAATATATTTTAGAGTTTTTCCAAGCGTGGGACGAGGCCTCCTTTTGATATTTCTTTTCCGAGTTCCATTTTAAATCCATTGGGGAAACCTAAGCTAAGTGGTGCGACCTCTAGCGCCACAATTTTTTACCGTGGTTTTACAGTGTCGCTTCTGGATAAGTAGATTTTTTTCTTAATTGGGTAATGGAAACCTTTTATCTATTCTTTGGACGTTCTTGAAGTACATGTTCGGCTGTATCTTCTACTTGACAGATTCGGCAGAAGGGAGAGTCAACTAAATTAAATTAATGCAATTTTGCATTATAGTTTAAATGTCCAGTCAGTTACTGTGAGAGATGGTAGTATATAATGGTCCAGTGATGGCTATATCTTTCCTTTATGTCTGCAAATATTTTATAATTAACTTTGCCCTTCTTAGATTTGTCCCCACTTCCCTGCCTAAGGGACAGTGTAACTGTTGTGGCATCTTTCCTCACGCTCTTCATCGCAGATATTACTTGAGTTTCTTGCTTTAGCTGTCCTCGTTCTTCTATAATAAAATCCAGTGCGATTGCTCCACCAATCGTCTTTAGGGCCTCAGTCGATGTTGTCATATAAGCATATGGCCAGAAGTGCAGCTCTTTGGGTCTCTAGTAACTATCCCTGAGTATGCGCCAATCTTAATTTCTTAGACCACACTGCAGTTTCATAAAGGGTGACTCCTAGGAATATGCTCTTCTACAGTGTCACCATGGTCTTGAAACCAAGTTGGCATGATGATGTGGATATGTCCTCATTTTAGAGAATAGATTCACTGCCTTATCCATTAAATACCTGATGTGTTCCTAGAAGCAAAGATTGCTATCCAAGATCGCACCTAAGTACTCCTTACTCTTTAGACGTAGTGTTCTTTCCTTCAAGCTGACCACATACAATCACTTTAAGCTCCCTTTAAATACCATTAAGTTCGTCTTCTCAACTGAAAATTGTAGCCTTTCACTGTTACCCCAGCGCTCAATCTATTTCAATATTTCATCAGCTTCTGTCTCAATTTCAACGCGACTCCAGGCTGGAATTATGTGCAACACGCCGTTAGCAATGCAAAGATCTCGCAATCTTCTGGTAGCTACAGCCGAAGAAGTGCGTCAAGAAGACCATTCCATAGAACCGGTCCAAGGATCGATCACCTGGGACATCCCTTCGAGAGTTTCTTCCTCACTATCGCATGGCTCACTTCACACTGGCTGTACATTTCTTTAAAGTAATTAGCAATAATGTAGTAGATGTTTCTTGGACATTCCTTGTCTCTGATTGGTCACAACACCTCTGGTCACCATGATGAACTGTCGAATGCACTGCTGATATTCAGAAAAACGCCTAATATATAGGTCTGTCTACTTGAGTTAACTTTTCAACCACATCCATTACAGTCCTATCGGTACCTCATCCTTTTCTAAACCCATGTGGATTTGTGTAGAGCCTTTGGGTAGCCTCAAGGGAGCTTATCAGCCTCATATTGATGAATTTTTATAACATTTTCCCCGTGATTGGCAACAGGGTTAAAGGATGGCACGACTTAGCTAAAGTTGGATCTTTATTGCCACCCTTACAAAGAATTTTTACTATTCCCTGTTTCCAGATGTTAGGAAAACAGCCACTTTCCAGACAATGATTCATCAACTGCAACAGATCTAGTTTAATATGTGGATAAACTCTCGTTTTTATAGGTGATTCCATCATGTTGTCGAGCTTCCTTGTTTCTTAATTATTTAATAATTTTATCCAGTTATTTTATACTGAATTCAGTGATGGGGGAGTGTACGGCAACACAGCCATCTTCTCTTTCTTCATCTGATGCATTTCGTCTTCGTCTTCCACACTATCCTCTAGCAGGAGTGCATGTGAAAGTTTATCTGTGTTCTCCTGCTGATTGATAACTGTCCTATTCAGGATTTTAAGGCCTTTTTACGATTTGATCATACTTGAGCTTGTCTGTAAGGATCTTGTAAACAAATTCCCGAGTCATTTTTCTGTAATATTGCTTCTCTAGGATGTATGTTTCTTTTCTTCCACCATTATTGCGTAGTTCTTTCGTTGGACTCTGTGTTCTTCCAACACTTCGACTCTCCATTGAGGATCTCTTTGCAGTTTTAGTTTCTTCCAAAGTCTTGGAACTAGCTTAATCATGCATGCCAGTTCATCATCCCACCATCGGTAAAGTGGGATGCCAGTTTCTAATATTCTTAATGTTTCCTTCCATACATCCTCGATCAGCTTCGTAATCGCATTGAAACATTGGTTTGGATCTTCTAACTGTTCTTCGCACTGAAGTTTATTCATCAACATTTCGGCGAATCTCCTCCAATCCTCTCCATGGTGAACAAATCGTTATAGGACAGTTTTACCTTAACTTGGACTGTTACTTATTGAGAAAACTGTCCCAGGCAATCCCATTATCTTCTCATGTAGGATGTATGGTTTTTTGTTCAGTACTATTTCAGTGCCACGATCGCTATTTTTGGTGTAGCCAACATAGATAATTGCAGGTTTATCTGGCCAATAGTGATTTTATATATTAGATTATTCATGTGTCCTCACAATCGATCCTTTCCAGCTCAGTTATAAATACTCGTTCGTAATACAGACATTTCTTCTCTGTGGTTATGGTCCTTTTAATATTTTAGACAATTTGCACATACAGGATTCTCTTTGTTGACTTTGCATTTATTCTTAACAAGTTACTTATATCCTTCCTGGCCACATGTTGGGTACCTTTTGCAGTATTTGCTTTGATGCCCGTATTGTTGACATTTGTAGCATCTGAGTGGGACCAGAAATTCTCTTACTTCACATTCCGCGTATTCATTGAATACTGTTTCTTGAGCCATTAGCAAATTTTTGTACTTGCTGTTTTCATCTTCACTGCATTAACTGTTTATTTGTTTTTTCCAGTCCTTATTCGGACTGATGATCCCGTCAGGAATTTCCCCCTCTTATGCCTTTGTCTTCAAGATTATCTTTCCACACCTTTGTTAGCAATTCTTCATTGTCCTCTCCTTGGAATGTCGTAGAATATCGTCTTGAGTCCTTTTTCTTTAGTTTATCAAGTCAAAGTCCCTAATTTTTCAATTTTGTCGCTTGACTTGATTTTATTTATGGTGGCATCATCACCTGCTCCAATGAGAAAATCACCACCACATACTCTTCTGAAGTTCTTTACTTCCCATCCTTCTCTTGGATGGTCCTCTTTGTCTCTTCAATTGTATGACCGTCCTTTTCTGGGTATGTCAGGACAACTTTCTTGGGTGGTCTTACCTTTTGTGCGAGTTTCTTAATCGCCTTCGTTATTTGAGTGAAGGATGGTTTAGATGTTTCTGTTTTCTCCATTACTACCTCGGATTTCATCCCTTGTTTCACACTGTACTCCAATCCTTTGACATTACCAAGAAGGAAAGTGTTCCTTTGTATCATCCTAGCGTTGTAAGACTTCAGCAAGAAAACTTTTGGAAGGATGTAAGTTGCATTCTCCTTATATACTTCCTTTTTCTCTAAAGTGCAATAATGTAAGAGTCTACCAAAGAAGGCATCCACCTCGGTTCAGAGCACCTCCAACTCCCAGGCCTTTTATATGTTCTTTATTTGCTTCGTAGTATTCATATACTATTTTGCAGATATCCTGAACAGGCTGTCCACAAATCAACGGGTAAGCTGCTGCCAACAAATCAGTGATCGCTTTGCTGGGTTTCTTGACATGTTGCCAGTTTTTTTCGCGTTAATTGATAGGTTCATCGAATAAATTGCTCTTGCCTTTAAGATTGTTGAGGTTAATTTAAATATCTCGTCGTGTCTGTCCGGTTTACCGCCATGCCATTCAGCAGGCTCGTCAGTGAAACGAGTCCACCACTCCGTTCCATACATTGTCGCAGTTTGGTTATTCACTCGCACTTGAAACATTAAGTAAACAAGTGCTACATAAAGTCATTCCATCACAAAGACACTTAAATCACAGTCGCTCAAATAACAAAGTCGCTCAATCACGAGGTCACTCGATCACGAATTCACTCGATTACAAAATCACTCAATTGCAGAGTCACTCAAACAAAAAGTCATCAAATTACAAAGTACACGGAGGCGAAATGGGGGTGGCGTCTCTTTGGATGTGGACATACTCGTTCACTGATTGGCTGTGCGCGGCTCTGGGGGACTGGCCTCGAGTCTGATTGGCTACCGTGTGCTGCGGAAGGTTCCTTGCCGGCTGGCGAGTACGTTACGAAGCGCTAATTGGTGATCGCCATTCCGACATGTTTCTGGTCAGCGAGGCCATATCGTCGACTGCAGTCCGCGGAATGAGCGGCTGCTTCACCTCAATATTCTTAAGAAGAAGAATTTATTATTTATTTATTATTTTTAACCCATTGTTTGCTTTGGACTGTTATGCGTATCTGAGTACATAAATATTGTGGCAAAACTTTTTTTTTTGTCAGGAAAGGTAAAAAAAAATCAGTTATCTAAGCCTGTATGGTTTTGCTTTTATCATATTAAGCGTATTCGAAAAGAAAAAAAATCGTGCAAATGGTTAAACAAAATAGCTTCTTTTTTTTCCCCCTGCACATATCTCTTAAGAGGTGGGAGAAAAGTACAACCATATTGACTTAGTTGACTCTGTCACAGATGTAGTTCCACAGTACAGCGTAATGACAGAAACACTACGCGCCTTGTACTCAGGAGAGTTGTGGGGCTGGGCGTGCGGCCTCGTGCCTGGAAGCGGCTTCTTAAAAGCAGACGCGTCAGATATAGAATGTTCTATGTTTCTCAGCACTTTTTTTAATCAAACCTTTGAACAATCACCCATTGCATTATGTGTTTGGTTGTTTCCAAAAAAAGATGCCACTATTAACAAGCGTTTTATAATTGTGTTGATATAAAAGTACTACCTTATTTTTAGTTAAATTAAGTTTTGAGTTGGGAGATTTGGGCGGCTCTTAACAATTAAATCTCGTAAACCGATGAATCGAGCAGCGCCGGAATGTAAGGTACGGGGAACCGGAGATCCCCGAGAAAACCCCGCTGACCAGCGGCACCATCCGGCACGATTCCCACTTGCGAAAATCCGAGGTGACTCGGCCGGGGGTTTAACCAGGTTCGCCTTGGTTGTATGCTAGGAGTCAACCCACCGTGGCCCCAGTTAAACTGATCTTTCACTTGTATTCTGCCTATGAAATATAATATTTTATTAATAACCGATATGAATAAATACATAAATACAGGGAGGAGAAAATGTGAATAGTTCTCATAGAAAGTAATATTAGACTGAGTGCGCGCGAATTCGATGCGGTGTCCCTTTTGTGTGATTTTCTGTACTTCGTCAAGCTTTGTTTGTGTGAGGCGGAGTAATATCCTTGAAGTAGAACTTCAGCAGGGCTTGAGGAAAGTCTGAAGTAACAGTGAACAGTGTATAAATACAAAGACCCTAAGTGTAATACTTCCACAGACTTTTCACCAATAAAGTGATTGTCACCTCTTGAAGCCCCGCGGGTACACGCAGCACGTGGAGAACACTGCACTCCAGTTCAGAGCAATTGCGGTTAGAGGCGTTGGCACACTTGATGCGCGTAGTAGTATAGTCCTTATCTCTCCCTCGTTTCTCCGGCCTGAAACCGGGAAAATATCTCCAGGTAGACGGACCGCTGAAGGGGATTCCTTAGTAAGGGCTGTTCGCGTTAAACTGAGCACTTTTGAAAGCCCTGCTTAAGATCTACTTTACTTCTAATTTTGTATCCTTCCGCTGTAGACTATGTATGATTAACATCGCCGTCTCACTTTATTAATGCGTCATCCAAGTGGGAACCGTGACAATTTTAGGAAAGTAAATATGTTCTTCAGCATTTCATTCCCACATTTATTTATGATTTATTACGTTGCAAATAAGAAAATGTCTTGTGTGTGGCGTAATTAGGATGAAGAATGACTCGTCTCCTTATCACAACCAATGAACTGTAGGTTTTGTGTTGAGTGATCAGTGATACAGGCCAGTCATATCGTACAGCAGTGGCACGGTTTATGAAACAGTTACGCTCAGGGAAGATCATTGAGCCTTGAGCCTCGCAGTATGTAAACCGTTGTCTACAATGGGGAATGAAAGGTTTAATATGTAAGTAATTATTATAATGTGTATATCACAAGAAACACTAACTTAATTTTCCATACACTTCAAAATTGCTTTCGGCAATACAAGCTACGTGTTGTCATTTATTCGCGGCCAAGTAACTGGAAGCCGTGCATGGCAGTACAAAGCATAGCATATTTGTAGTTATGTTTATCGAAGGTATTTTCCGAAAGTGCTCACTTCTCCGTGAACAGCCTTTACTATGGAGTCGCTAGGTTTACAAAAAAAAATTAAGCGTTAATTTGTGCATTACTACATGTACAGAAATGAAGATGTGTTATCTTATGTATTGGTTTGCAATAGAACTTAGCAGGTCGTGCGCGGTGTTGGGTTTTTCTTAGGCATTCAAATGTATTGTTATATTCTACATCTTTAATAAAAGTTGTGTCGCGGCGACTATCCGGAACAGAGCAGTCAGTGTTATTGGCGGGTAACTGTTATTTACAGTAACATAAACACAAAAAAAAATGTTAAAAAGTTCTGAGTAATCGCATGTTAATTATTGTGTATTTTCTGCTATAAAATGTCCACTTTGAATAGCGATCTGCTTAATTGTGGTCGTGTCATACGAGGTTAAGTTAGAGAGTAAAGTGAACAAGCTAGGTATGTCGCAAGTTTTCATTAGCTGTAGTTAAGAATTATGAGGTGAATTGTGAACCGTAGATGCAGAATACTTAGTTCCGCGTGCGTAACTCGCGGTTACTGCGTACTTGTTAAGGTGTAACAGTGTGAGGTGGCTGAGACGGTGTGCTGGGCGTGGTTGCAGGGGCGCGGCGGGGCGCCGGCCCGGGACGCTGCCGTGAGCCCGTGGCGCCGCCTGGTGGGCAAGCTCCCAGCATGGTGCGCTCCGGAGGATGAAGAAGCAAAACGTCCGCACGCTCTCCTTGATCGTCTGCACGTTCACGTACCTCCTGGTCGGCGCCGCCGTCTTTGACGCCCTCGAGTCCGACACCGAGAAGAGGCGCTGGGAAGCCTTAGAAGGTACATGCACCACTC
>NQII01001658.1:95311-137040 GCA_002778355.1 Clitarchus hookeri | reverse complement strand
CCCCCTCCCTCCCCTGTTCCCCTCCACATTATCCCTCGCCTTTATCCCTCCACCACTTTGTCTTATCTCCTCACGCCTTCCCCTTCTCCATCTCTTTCTTTCTCTACCATTCTCTCCCCCCACCCACCATACAAGGCAGTGGTTTTCAAACTGTGGTTCGAGGCTATGTACGAGGAGACCCGCCAAATTAATTTTATGGTTTATTTTACCATCTTA
The DNA here is from genome assembly GCA_002778355.1 of Clitarchus hookeri. Lineage (NCBI taxonomy): Eukaryota > Metazoa > Arthropoda > Insecta > Phasmatodea > Phasmatidae > Clitarchus > Clitarchus hookeri. Next base: position 136,824 of record NQII01001658.1, on the reverse strand, counting down.
TTTTTATATTTTTACAATCGAATACTTCAGTATCAAGTTCATAGTGATAATTTCACGATTTTCTGGTGATAATTCATTTTAATGAGTATGTTTTTAACACTTTGAGTGTGGTAAAGATTTACTGACAATGAAGACAAGCTAGAAGTGAGTACCTATGTTCACGACTGCGTGACCATCAGTTCTGTTGGTGTCTGTGGTCTCACTTGCATTAGTTCTTTTGACTCACGCAACACCGGACACGCTTACTAAACTGGACTACGTTCGTTACTGGCCGGCTCTCTGCCAGTATAGCGCCGAGTTGATATTGTCCCAATCATGTGTTGTTTCCTACCTAGAATAATATAAAATCCGGCCTGTTCATTTGAGTCATTTACTTTTCGAGTACAGCTCACGTGATATTACGTTGCAGAGAACCTTGCGGAAACTGCAGGTGAAATGATATTTCTTGGCCCACGTCTCAGAAGTATACGGATGTCAAATTGTTACGGTAAACTCCATACAAGTCCTCTTAAATTCAGGCGACGTAAGTTACGTCGGCAGAACTCAAAATTGTTATTCCTATGTTATATACTTGAATTTAAAAGGAGCCAAGAACGCGATCCATATTAGATTAACTGTCTACTCCTAGTGTTATGGTATGATATTAGGGCTTAACGTCCCGTCGACAGCGAGGTCATTAGTGACGGAGTAAGTTGCTCAGAGAGGGAGGAACGGGGAAGGGATCGGCCACAGCATTCGCCTGGAGTGATTTCGGGAAACCATAAAAAAGCAGAGTTCAGCATAGCTGGACCGGGATTAGAACCCCGGTCCTCCCGAATGCCAGTCCAAAGTTTAACCACTTCGCCAATTCACTCAGGCTCTGCTATATGTCATCTATGGCAAATGTAAGTTTGAGAACCAGCGATGTAGGGAGAAAGTTGTAACTCAAAGAGGAGTTCCTAACCGCTGCTCTGTGAGTAGAATTTTCTCTCTGGCCGTCCCAAAACACTCCTGAGTAGAAACTGTATTCGCTCTTGGCGGTGTCCCAAAACTCCACAGTAATTACTCTGGGTGTCTTGTCAGAATGTAACTTCCACACGCACTATTTTGGCAAGTAACGAAGAGTAAACTAGGCAATGGATAGTGGTTTAATTGAATTAAGGAAACTAAACGTAATGGTGCAGGTTCCGGTTACAGAAACAGATGGGAAAATACAAATAATAGATAATAAAATTCATATTTTTGTGTTAAAAATTAAGTTGTAAATATTCTTGCATATTTGGCCGTCATTTTTAACCTATTTTCCGAAGGAAAGAAAGGCTTATGAGATCACTTTCCTGTCTGTGTGACTCTGTGTGTGTGTGTGTGTGTGTGTGTGTGTGTGTGTGTGTGTGTGTGTGTGTGTGTGTGTCCCCGCACTCTCTTCAATTTTCGAACACCTGAACCGAACTTCACCAGACTTGGTACAACATATATAATACTTAGTAAGGACACCTGACTTTTATAGCTTTCGACAGCCTTGGGTACTTACTTCCAAAATGGCTGCCATTTAAAATTTGGGGTGATGTGTTATATCTCGGAAACCATTCAACCGATTCAAACCAAATTTTGTATGCTGGCAGAGCGTCAAGTAACCATTAGATATTTAGATGTATATTATTGTTTGTGCGTCATTTTGAAAAATATCACCAAATGGCGAAATAAGGATTTTACATTATATCTAGAAAACTATTAAACCAATTCCTGCCCAATTTGGCAGATAATTAATACTATGATAGGTCAAGTAAACGTAAGTATTTGATGTTGATAAGGAATTTATTTTCGAAATGGCAGCCATACAAATCTTTTTGGTATATTTGGTATTACCACAATACCAGTTAAACAATTTCGACCAACTTTAATATACTGAATGTATTTGTTAAAAACATCATAAATACAAACACATAAGTAGTTTTGTCGGCCATTTTTAAAGATAGCCATACGAATAAATAAAGTAATTGTGTCATATCTCAGTAAAATATTAATCTATTCCTATCAAATATGGCAAACAAATAGTACTGGTGCAGATGGTATTAAGTGATATGTTTTAAGCACATCAGACACTTATTTTCAAAATGGCGGATATATTGACCTTTTAGCTCGAAACGCTATATCGTCTAAATTATGTAATCAATTCCAACATAACTTTTTATGCTGGCAGCAGATGTTACAACCATCAACTGTATCTATACAGAGCAACTTTTTCGCCATTTTGTAAGATAGCACCATACGAATAAATAAATTGCATGATTTAAGTGTGTCTGACACTTATTTTGAAAATGGCAGACATTTAGTTATTTTAGCTTTAAATGCTACATCGTCGAAATCATGTAATCATTTCCAACTTATCATTATATGCTAGAAGTCGATATTATAACTATCAGTGGTATCTACATGGAGTATCTTTTGTCCAGCACCATGAGAATAAATGAAGTTTTTATTTCAAATCTCAGGAAAAAATTGACCAAATCCTATTAAATTTGGCAACCAAGTAGTACTGGTGCAGATCATGATAAGTGGTATATTTTAAGCATGTCAGACACTTATTTTGAAAATGGCGGCCCTATAGAAATTTTTAGCTTAGAATGCTATATCGTCGAAACCATGTTATCAATTCCAACTTAACTTTCTATGCTGCCAGTAGATATTATAACTGTCAACTGTGTCTACACGAAGCATCTTTTGCTCGGCATTTCGTAAGATAGGGCCACATCGACCAATATATTTCTGTCATATATCGATAAACAATAAACCGATTACTACCAAATTGGTAATCAAGTAGTACTGCTGCAGATAATGTTGTATGGCGTGTTTTAGGAATGTCAGAATATTATTTACAAAATTACTGCCATCTAGGCATTTTAGCTTAGAATGATATATCGTCGTAACCATGTAATCAATTCTAACTTTAACTTAGTATGCTGGCAGTAGATATTACAACTCTAAACTGTATCTACACAAAAGCATAATTTTGTCCGCCATTTTTTAAGTTAGCGCCACACGAATAAATCAATTTTTTTTGCCAATCTTTTGGGAAACAATTGACCGATTCCTATCAAATTTGAGAAACAAGTAATAGTTCGGCAGATGATGTAAAAAGGCATGTTTTAGCAGGTCACGCACTCATTTTTGAAATGGTGGCTATATAATAATTTTAGCTCAATAACTTGATTTAATAAAACAAATTTAAACCTAACTTTGTATGCTGGCAGTATCTATTACAACCATATAATTTGTCAATGCAGAGCCTCATCTTTCTGCCATTTTGTAAGTTAGCACAACAATAAAACTTAAGTTTTTATGTCCCATCTCTGGAAACAATCAACCCTTTCTTACCATATTCGGCAAAGAAGTAGTACTGTGGTAGGCCATGTAATTATATAAATATTTTTAAGTGTCAAAGTCACTTATATTCAGAATTGTTGCCATTAAATACGTTTTGCGTAGTGTGCTATGTTAACGAAACTACGTAATCGATGTTAGCTTAACTTTGTGTACTGGCAGTATACAATCATCGATTGTGCTAATACATAACTTTTTTGTCTTCCATTTATGAAGATCATCGTAAGAAAAATGTAAAGGTTTAAGCAGTATCTCAGGGGTAAATCAACCGATTTTCACCAAATTCTTCTTAAAAGTAGCTCTGTGGTAGGCGATTTAAACTTGCATGGTTTAAGTGGCTCACTCACTTATTTTCAAAATGACGGTACTGTAAATATTTAAGGTTTGTGAATCCTGTTGTTTGAAAAAATTAGACTGATTAGATTCGAAGATGGTACTCGAATCCGACCTCTGCAATGCAGTTGATTGCACACTAGCTTATGGTACGATGTTTTCTGAGTTCGAAACTCGGGTAAGGTACGTGTGTATTTGAAATCGCCTCAGTACTGTTGCATATGTTTCTCGTATCATTTCTAACAATTATTTTGTTTTGATTTTTGCACGATTTTGGCTAATCATGTTACAAGTTTAAAACAATTAACAAAGAAAAAGTTTTTTTAATATTTATGTCGGCAAAAAAAATGCTATTTTTATAATTAAAAAAATTAATGTAAAATCAATAAATGTTGACGTCATATCTTTGAAGAAAAAACTGATTCCTACCAAATTTGGAAAACAAGTAGCACTACGGCAGGCCATGTAAATTGATATGTTTTTGGTGGGTCTGGCACTTATTTTCAAAATGGTGACCGTATAAACATTTTAGCTTAGAATGCTACATCTCCAAATTACGAAACAAATTTCAACCTAGCTTCATATGCTGGCAGTATCTATCAAATGTGTCTATACAAAACCTAATGTCTTCGCCATTTTGTTAAATAGCCCTACATGAAAAAATAAAGTTTCTTTTTCTCATATATCGAGAAACCATCAACCTAATACTAAAAAATTTGACAAAGAATTTGTGCTATAGCAAGCTATCTTAACGTATGTGTTTCACGTGAGACACGGGCTTATTTACAGAACAGATGTTTAAACATCTCAGCACAGTACGCTATAACTACGAGACTATGTAACCAATTATAACTTAACTTTGTATAGAGTCAGCATCTATGGAAGCATCAACGAGCTAATCCATCAGTTCTTTTGTCCGCCATTTTGGAAGATATCACCACATGAAAAGTTAAGGTTTTATGTCTTATCTCGAAAAACCATTATATAATTGCCATCAAGTTTCTGCAGAAATGTATACTTCTCAATTCCATTTAAATGGCTTAGTGTGGTACTCGCGCATTTTCAAAATAATAGCCATGATGATATTGTTTTTTGTATGCCATATTCCCCATACAACTTTATATGCTGGCAGTATATACAAAATCATCGTATGTTCTCCTACATAATCTCTTTGCAAGTTATTTATGAAAATAGTCTCATAAAAAAGGAGGTTTAATGCTTTAACTCGGGGGCCAAGCTATCGATTCCCACAAAATTTTGCACGCAAGTAATGGTATTGTAGAGTATATAAACTTACGCGTTTTGGGTAGGCAGGCCTTTTTTTAAATGGTGTTAATATAAATAATTTAATTTGGTAGGTTATATCTATAAAACCATTTAACAAAATTCAGTCTAATTTTATACACTACAAATATTAATTACAACCATCAATTATGTGTACACAGATCCTCTCTTACCAGTGTTTTCTTATAAAATATTGCCAGGTGAGGACATGAAACGTGTTGTAGTATTTCCGGGAACATTCAACTAATTTCCACTAAATTTCGCAAACCAGTAGTGCTACAGAAGGCCATATAAACTCGCATGATTCAAGTAGATCAGACACATATTTCAAAATGGTGATAATATAAATAATTTAGATAAGTTTGTCATATCTATTAAGCAATTTAAACAAATTCAACCAAACTTTGTTTTCTGACAGTATATATTCGAAGCATCGCCCACTGAACTTCTTTTTTTTTTTGGCAATTTTGTCTGATAGCACCAAATAAGAGAAAAAAATTTTAAGTCGTATATCGGGGACCAATTTTCTTGTTTCCATCAAATTCTTCACACAAGTAGCTCTACGGAATGCCATGTAAACTTGTATGTTTTAAGTGGCTCAGGCCCTACCATTCAAAACATTAGACTGGTTACATCCGAAGTTGATGCTCCGGATCCGACCTCCGTAAGGCAGTTGGTTGCATGCTGTCTTATGGTACGATGTCTCCTGTGATCGAGTCCCGGGTATGGCACGTGTGTATTTGTTAATTGTCTCACTACCGTTGCAATTTTTTTTTGTTCCGTCTTTAATGATATAGCTGTAAACGACACGTTAAGGCTTGCCTACAATCTAAGTTTTTGACAAATTCATTAAAATGTATTTTCACCCATGTAGATAGACGTAGGTTCGTTAGTTATATCAGTAACTTCTTGTTATTATTTGTACATCCCTAAAACGAATCAAATTGTAATTTTCACGCACCACGACGCAAAACAAAAATTATACTGTCATAAGCAGAATATGTTAAAAAATAGTGAACCGTTTTTAAATGACAACTATACTATTGAAGTTATACGCTCTGTTCATGGCCTGGGCAGGCCCATTCACACCCAGGCTATACAATTTGTGTGCATAATGCACACGAAGGTTATTTTTAGCCGGTGCTGTACTTTACGAAGCTCAACGCCTAATGATCTTCCCTTCTGATTCGTAAAACACGCTGAAGTCAACTCACGGTTACTTCCAACTTTCCTGAAGTTCTGCTGAAATTCTACTTCCAGGATATTGCTCCGCCTCGTGCAAACAAAGCTTAACCAAGTCTAGAAAATTACACTAAAGGGACAATGCATTGCATTCGTGCGCACTCGGTGCAATAATATTTCGCATAAGAACTGTTTCGTACTAGGCATTACCAACACGTCTATTTTCCCTATATTTTTCTGTTCGTGTTAATTATAAACTAAATATTACGATTTATGGATTGAATAAAGGCAAAAGTTCAATTTAACCAAAAATAACGTAGATTTATGTTAACGCGTCACACATGTGGTGATTTTACAAATGTTTGATTCAGAAAGTGTTAAGAAACCGGGAATAGACTATACGGTCCCCTACTGTAGCCGAACACGAAGCCTAAGGCTCTTTTGGATTGTTGCAAGTGTTGTGTCGACTTAAGTAAAGCACTCGTCAAAAAATTCTTGTTCGCGACTCCCGCCGCTGTCCCTGTTACACAATATTACACGCCTCAAGGTCACATCAGGCTATACGGACGCATGGCGACGGCGACGGAAAATTGCACACACAAGCTTCGCTAGCGTTCTGTTTCCTCGGGATTTTAAGTGGTGACTATATGGTTTCAGCCAAAGTACTTGCAGCTGGCAAAAATAATTCAAGTTGTAGATAGACTACAAAATGTTCAATGTAGCGACAATGAAGAAGGCCTACCGCCAAGAGAAGCTTTGCCTAACTCTGTGTTTGTTTTGATGATGTGGCATGTAAAAAACAGTCGACCATTCAGCAGTATTTCACCCAAGCAACCCCTGTGCGACAATGCAAATTTCTTCGTTCTCCTTTGCATGGATGACCTTAATTTACGTCTGTTTACACCGATCGTGTTAATACTGATATGGCATTTGATAGGTTTAAAGGCATCTGCTCATGTTGCTGGCGAGAACCTCATGGTTTCCCTGTGATAGCAAAAGATTTCTTGCTTCATAAGGGTAGATACCATAGGTGGTTCAATACAACGATTTTTTCAGAAAAGATATAATTTTAGAAGCATGAATATCGTAAACAGAGGACTACTCACAACGGATTTTTGCTGACACTGACACCTTTCAACGACCACATTTGTGTTTCAAGAACCAAATTTATGAATGGGCTACAAAATATAGACCTTCGTTGCTGTCCTGAAAAAAAGGTTTACATTAAAATATTCCACAGTTTTTTTTTTAATTAGACTAGATACAATTGCTTGCAATGGGACCCATATGGGACGCCCCTTAAAATGGGTCTCCAAGAGTTAAATGGTAGGCACTGGCTAGACGTCCTCGCCCGTAGAAGCAAAGTGTTTTGTTTTAATTTACGTTCGCCGCTGGCGACAATTTACAAGGCGGGACTGTTCTCGTTTATAGCGCACATATCCGCAGTGCGTCAGCATTAAGAATGCAGCTGAAGCGTGGCAATATCACACGGAAGACCGCGTTATCGGTCGTTTGGGCCCGTAAAGCGGCCTGAATCACGTGCTAGGGCTGAGACGCCCATTCCCACCGCCATCAGCTGTTAGTTCCCCTAAGTCGGCGGGAGTGCACGCGGCCTCTGTACTGTCCGCGCGTCACGTCTAGGTGGATGGTAGTCAACGCAGGGCGGCGGTCCAAAACGTTACTCCGAGAGTAAGAAGTAACAGAGAGTAACAGCTGAGTAAGGCAAGAATAGACGTGTGTTTAAAAATATTTACTGATTAAGCAAACAATGTATATTCCAAAATATATTTATCACTTTCCTCAAACTCTTCCTTTTCCAAAGAGTTACCTATACACATAAACAGTTTTTCTTATAAGATAATCATAAACATTACTTCTAAAACCTTTATACAAGTCAAAATTTAAATAAAAATACGAATTTTGTCATTCGTCATTTGTAATTTTCCCGTGTTTGTCTGTAACCAGAATGTCTACATTTCCTTTCAGTTTGTTTACTTCTACTAAACTTCCCGCCATTTTAAGTTTACCTTACGTTACTCGCTGAAATAGTGCGTGTAAAATTCCGCCATCTTGGTAGGCGTCACAGCCACCGTCCGCCATCTTGGTAGGTTGCTGCTGGCAGCCATGTTGGTCAATGTAGTCCGCCATATTGATAGGCGTCACAGCCACCGACCACCATCTTGGTAAGTGCGGCCGGCGGCCATGTTGGTCGATGCAGTCCGCCATATTGGTAGGCGTTACAGTCACCGTACACCATCTTGGTAGATGCTGCCGGCAGCCATGTTAGTCGGTGCAGTCCGCCATTTTGGTAGGCGTCACAACCACCGTCCGCCATCTTGGCAGTGACTATCATATGGCATCAAATATTATGAGATAGTTTAAACAGTTTTCGTTGAGTAGTTAGAAGTTCGTGGTGTATAGTTGGTTTATATGGTATTAAGTAAGGTTGGGCGGTAGGGAATGCAGGTCGGTAAATTTAATTAATATTATGGTGTTAGGGGTGAGGACCTTTTTTCTATCGAATGTAACATTGTCTCAACATGCAGCAAAAAATTAATAAATAATTAAGAATTGGTAATTTTTTGTATTGTGGTAAAGTTATGACAGTATGAAATTTATATAATGACGAGACTGTGCATAACCTTGTCGCTGTTAGTTTACTGGGAGTGATATTTTAAAGAGACATTCTACTATCTCCATATACAAACCTTCATCTACCAAGAAACCATGCATATCAGAAAGCTCTGTTATGCCTGCTCCTGCTCCTAATTAGGGCTTCTTTTTTTTATACTTCCTGACTGACTGTGGTTGATACAGTGTTACTTTTATTGTATGTTAGGCATGGCTACTATGTTTATATGTAGGGCCTGATCACATTTTCGGTTGGTATGGTGGTAATAAAAGAGTGTATCTTCAATGGTGTGGTCAGAATGGTTTAATCACATGATTAGTTTGTATGAGTGTAATTGATTCATTGCATGTTTAATTCGTACGAGAGCGACAAAATCATTGGCTGGTATGCTTGATTAGTGTGATTGGATGTTATAACTTGGTATATGAACCTGCGAACTAAGTCTGTATGGGTGTCATACATGAGTATATTGATGGTATGGATTTTACGATAGCGTGGTTGGGATTTATGATTGCAATATTTGGTTGGCTGGACAGATGTCATAACTTGTTTATATATGTACAACTGGTGATGTTAGATGGAATGGCGGTCGATACATCTCGAACCACCATCTCGGGTTACATCACTTCCGCAATCTTTGATTATGTCATAAGGTCTTGCTTGACCTTTAACCATCGAAATCCATTTAGTTCCTCATTTGTATTTACTAGAAAAATAACTGTGGTGTATTAGAGTAACACCAGTCACGTAGAAACTTATGTAGAACCTCTCTTCACCATATACTGCACTGAAGCAGGTCTGGCCAGGCCCGACTCGACCTTCACCCTCCCCTCCCTCGAAGTCTCAGGGTGAAAATTCTGCCACTTCAACAGCATGTTTTTATATATGTTGCATCCAACCTGCTTAAAATGGATTATGATGGCAATCCATTCGTAGTTACCTGTATTACAATATTGTTGATTGCGCACACCCAGTGATGGGCCTACACAAGAAGTATTAAAGTAAGAACGAGGAGTCAGCTCTGGCTCCTCAGTGCTGAGGAGTCAGAGCTGACTGCTTGTTGCAGAGCATGCGTAGCTGTTCACAGAGCATGTGGAGCTGATTGCAGAGTGTGTGGAGCATGTGGAGCGATTGTGGAGCATGTGGAGTGATTGTGGAGCATGTGGAGCGATTGCAGAGCAGACAGTGGTGCATGCAGTGCTGATTGCGGTGCGTGATGTGCTTATTGCAGTTTATGCAGTGCTTATTGTGGTGCGTGAGGTGTTATTCAGCACCGCACGCACCAGGATTGCAAAGAAATGATGGAAAGATTTACTCCTGCCGACTGACTCCTTTCGCAGTCTTCAGAGACAGACGCCTGCAGGCTGACTCATGCATATTATGTCTCAGTGCCTGCGCGTGATTGGCTAACTGCAATCAATGGCAACTCGGTGATTGGCTGGTCGATTTTCGCACAATGTGTTATTGGTGTAATATGATTGGTTTAGTGTCAACATGGCGTCATAGGGCTTGCATATTGGTATATTATAAGCAGTTCGGTGTCAGTTGTGAGGCTTAGTTTGACAGCAACTCATGGGAAAGATACATCGTCTCAGCTTGTGAAAGCACTTACAAAATATTATGGTGACAAAGGTTGCGGGTCCAGAAACAAAACCTACAGCAGTACTGGCATCGACTTCTTCGAGCATGATGCTGACAGTGCCAGCGACTTCTTCGGATGGCTCACTCGAAGCAGTGTCCCCATCATCTTCTTCGAATGGGTCACCTACAGCAGTGTCGCCATCGACTTCTTCAGGCATGACGCCGACAGCACCATTGACTTCTTCAGGCATGGCGTCGGCTGTACCATCGACTTCTACGTATGGATCACCTATTGCAGTGTCGCCATCGATGACTTCGTCAAGGCTTCGTTGCTGTTATTGTAACAAGATATTTGTCTACAGCAAAAGCGCGAGAAGTAAGAAAAAAAACTACTTGTTTGAAGGGTCCTGCCTGTGCTATATAACAATCTGACAAGTGCAAACATCTGTTCAAACGCGGGGTAATAACCTAAAGAGACATAAGCACTGTAAAATTAGAGTTTATGCAGCTAAGTAACGATCTGTACTAGCTGTTGGCGAAACCACATCGAATGGATTCTACCTTAAACAATCAGCATTCAAGGGTACTTTAAAAGTTTATGTGATTGGGAATAACTTTGTTGGTACAAAAACATATGTACATGCCTTGACCACATTAAGCAAAGGATAATAAATCAATTAACAGAAGAAGTTGAAGGTCCCATAAAGAATACTAATGTTTGGCTGGAGTGTGCCTACGAAAAGCCACAAACATTCAATGAAGCCAATAGTCGGCGACCATTTAAGACTGCGAACGTAGCACTGTAGAATGTTGATAGCATTCCAGGGGCTGTAGAGGCCTTGAAAGAAAAACTTTATTGCAAAAAGAAGAATATATGACCAAGGGTTCTGGTTGGACGCTTGCTGGCATAGACTTTCTTGAGCTGCGTATAAGCAGATTATATTCAGTACATGAAAAGTGAGTATGCTGCTGTAAATACATTACATGAATTACAGAAACTAAGAATGGATTGCCAACAAAATATATTTTAAGCAGATTGGATGCAACATACATGAAAACATACTATTGAAGGGGTAGAATTTTAACCCTGAGACTTGGAAATAGGGGAGGGTGAAGGTCAAGTCGGGCCTGGCCAGACCTGCTTCAGTGCGGTATATGGCGAAGAGAGGTCCTGCATAAGTTTCTACATGACTGGTGTTACTCTAATACACCACAGTTATTTTTCTAGAAAATACAAATCCACGGCTCCTGATACACGCTTGTATCCAACGAGTCATGCCAAAAACAAGATCATTAAGCATTTCCTGAGGCAACTGTCCCATTCCTAAATTGCTGTTTTTTTTTTTTTTAAGGCTTGAATGGTCATTGGTGGTTGTGCGTGGTTTAAAGCCGTTCGAGGAAGGACTACACATTGTCTATGCAGTTAATGTCAGCTGAATAAGCTGGCCAGTTCATTCTTCGGATCCCACGTAGGTGCAGATACGGGGAATATGCTAAACTTTTTGTGAGCAGTGTATTTTATTCATATATATATATATAAGGGAGTGTCTTTTGAAAAATAATATGTAAACAAACATGTTCATCAGCGCTAACCATGCGACTTTGACATATATATCGGTGTGGGGTAGGTCAGTGTTGAGTACATGTGCTTAAGATGGAATTCGGTCCACCTCATATTCAGTCTATTGTCTGGTGCACACGTGCTCTCACGAGTTCTCTGCCGACAAAGTGAGCTACGAGCGGTTTACCGAGGGCGTGGTTCTTCATTCCTGTCCCGAGATTCTGCCAGCGCACTCACTCTGCGCCTTCTAGTTTCCCCGCCCGCTACCGTCATTCAAGAAATAACTATTATATATAGTCTCTATATAAACAATACTGCCTAAGTGACAGTTGTATTGAGAAAAAAAATGGTTTGGTAGCGAAATATAGTAACTAATAAACATACAGCAAGTCGCAAATACTCAGCTTCATAGACAGTAGCCGTAGAGTACTTAACTGTACAGGGGTGAAATAGCTGCTTATTCCACGAACTCCAAACGCAAACGCCAGCAATATGGCGTCGCTGACTAGCCGGCAGTCCAGCCATTAGGACACCTTTGGCATAGTAGAGTTCAAATAGGAAAATAATCTTTGCGCAGCTTTGATGAAGGAAACGTAGGGGTGGCAATGTAGGGGAAGGCCCTCCCGAACGCCCGTCGCTGGAGGGAGAGAATCCACGTGACACTGCTGGCGCTGTGCGCACCAAACTGATAACATCACATCTCTCGCCCAACCGCTCTCGGCCGCTGTTACTAATTAAGTGAAAGACCCCCCCCCACCCCTTCGTAGAGCGGCAATGGACTCTCCCGTCTCGCCCGACGCATTTCGGACTTCCGCGCGTTATTTTCTCGTTTGGGTTTTACTGCAGCACGCAGTAGCCAATCAGACGCGATGCTTGCTTCCAGATAGTCGCACAGCCAATCAGCGAATGGGCACGTCCTTATCAATGGAACCCTCAGCGCCATTTCGACTCTGATTCACGTACTCTGTGCTGTACCTCACGCGCGTAAACATCCCCAGCCTTTCTTACGTCATATTTAGGGTCACGTGTATTTCGCGAGAATATTTACGCGGAGGCTAGACTTCAATACACTATGTGCACACTAGCATCCTTCCTTCGGCTATTGACCGCTTGTCTTCGAGCGAAGATATACTGTTACGTGAGTAAGCCAATCAGAATTAAGTTTATCCTGTACTGGCCGTCCGTGATTCAGGGGCAGATGGATAAGAAGCATAGCAATTCTAATGACCCAATCACGAAAGGATTTGTGAACCAAAGTGTTTTGGAACACAACTTGCCCTGAAATATTTTCGCTAAAAACAGGTGTCCCTAATCATATTTCGTTTTCTATTTGTTATAATTTATACTCCAGGAAATGTAAATATTATATATTTATACGCCTGTATGCCAGTTATACGATACTATGATTTTTTTTTTTTACATAATTTATAAATTTTCAACGTGTAAATAAAATTGTTGAGTCTAATTTATTCTGTCAATATCTTCAAAACTATATATATATATATATACTGTAAAAATATTAGATGGCAAATTGTCAACTGGTCTAGCTAGTGCTGAATTTTGTACGTGCCAAAATTAAATAAATCAAAAAAATCAATTTCTCACAAGTTAACACATTCATTGCTATTGAAACACCTGCGTAAAACTGCCAAGTACTGTTGTTTTACACGAAAAAAAAAAACACGTTAACTCTGATTTATTGTTATGTTGAAATCATTCTACAAAAACGGTTTAAAATGTGTTACAGCGAGTATAGTATAGTACAATGCGTGTCATTAGAGCTAACGTTCGTTTAAAGGCAACACCACACGCAGTTCTTTCCCTCTCCCGAAACCTTTTCCTAAATGTCACATCGGTGGCATTGTTTCTTCGGCCACGATATCTAAACAAATGGCTTTAATCACTTGCGCCGTGCCACTCGGCACAGTGTTTAGTAGTTTAATCAGTATATGTTGACTTAGTAAAAGCATTTCTTTCGATGAATCAGCTTCGGGGAAAAAAAATTGCTATGTCCGACGACCTCTTCGAGCAGTTTCGCACGCTTCCTAAAACCGTCGTCTCGAGCAACATAACCGAAGGTGGTGGTGCAGTTGTCAACTTTCCAACTCGCGTTCGAGAGGATCTGGATTCGAATCCCTGGTCGGCCATCCTAATTTCTGTTTGTAGTCAATCAGGGTTACTTCCAACTTTTGTGAAGCCCTGCCAAAGTTCTACTTCCATGATATTCCTCCGCCTTGCGCAAACAAAGATAGACCGAGTCTAGATAATTACACCAAATGGACTGCGCACCGCATTCGTGCGCACCCTGTGTTAACAATGTTTTGCATAAGGAACTATTTCTTACTAGGCATTGCCAACACACTCACATTTTTCTCTGTTTTTGTCCATGTTAATTATACACGAAATATTTTAATTCGCATGTAAAATATAAGTAAAAGGTTAATTTAACCAAAAGCGAAGTTCTTTTATGTTAACACAATGTAAAACGCTTATGGCACATGGCATATTTAGGAAACAATCAAAGACCGTGAGTAGACTATATCGTGGTTTCCCGACGTCACTCCAGACAAACGCTGGGGTGGTTCCTTGATACAGGGCGTTAACAGTTCCTTCCCCGTTCCTGCTGCTCTCAACAACTTGCCCCTACTCCTAATACCCTCGCTGTTGAAGCTACATCAAGGGCACGTGGGCCCGAGATTTATATTTTTTAAGTTAAACTTCCTTTGGCGCGTTGAGGGTAAAAGTTTAGTATGCAACGGAAGTTGCGCGCGCACAGTGTAACTAAATTCGACAGTGAACGTGGTAGGGGTATGACCCAACGCGCATGCGCGTATCGTCTAGCTATATACAAACGCAAGGTACACAACATAGCACGTGGTTATATTTAAAGCCAACAGAAAATCAGTTCATGTAATAAGCAAATTGAAAAACATTTCATTTATATTAGTAATTTATTGTGAATATATATTTTATTAATTAATTTTACCTACTTGTGCCGTGAAAAATTTGTTAGTGACAAAAATTGTATAATAAAATTTAAAAAGTGTTTTCAAGTATTTAAAGTTAATGTTTGTAAGTATTATTTTATTAAGTTATACTTATTTTTAAAATTAACTATGTTCTTTAATCAAACCTTTATTAATTGTATTTAATGTCTTTCTTCGGTCATTTTATCGTTTTTCCTAATTACATAAATTATTTGCAAACGTAATAAAATTTTACTTTAGACACGCCAAAGAAGTATAACTTCTAACGCGGGTACATAAGTACACGCACCCATTTTAGCATTCCAGAGACAGCGATACGGGCGACAATGACGCGCGCGCCTCGCACCCCGTCGCCCCTACGTGCAAGGCGCTGGCCTGGCGTGCAGTGCCGCCGCTATTACATTCATATGCCAACTAGATCCGTAGCAGCGGGACTTAATTACATGAGATGTAATCCCGTAGATGTAAGTACGACTGTGCGGGTTTGCGTTTCTCTTGCCTCGTGAGGAAACTGCGCAGGGAAGTTCCAAACACGCAAATTGTTTTTCATTACTTTCGCGATTTTTTTTCTTATGTAATACACTTGATACAATAAAACAAAACCGTGAGGGTTTAGATGATTGGTATATGTATGTATTGGCAAAAATTCGTACCCCCGGGATATTTATTGTATAATACATACAATACTAATATTAACTAATTCAGAACCAAAATGAAATAATTTAAATATAAACAAAAACAAAAAATTTAATAATACCACTTACAATCATAACAATTATAGGACTATCATTTATTACTTTAATAATAAGAATTTATTAAGGATTTAAGTTAAAATAAACTAATGAGGTGCCCGTGAACGCGCGAACAACGAATGTTATGATTCAGTGCGGCACGGTATTTGGGACAATGACGCCCCCAGGGAAACTATATAACAATTGGCAACACTGTGTACGGGTGTGTCAGTCTGTCTTTCAGTGGACCCGCGCCGAGATGAAGCCCTCAAGATGCAGGTTGGCGTATCGCTGTCTGACAAAACACTCGGCCTACGGTGACGGTATCATTCAGGTTAGTGATATATTGTAATTAATTAGGTTCCCCTTCGCCAATACCTTATACTTATTGTATATAATAATAATTATATTGAATGCATATTCCGTCTCCATAATTAACTTCCGTTCTTCCCTCATAATAGTCCTAGCCACTAGTGTGAAATAATAAAAAACATAACAAAACTCGTAAACCCGGGCTGTCTACCTCCCGAGGAATAGGGGCGCTCACTGCTGTCATCTCGTCTGCAACAGCCGCCCTCTACGACGGAGCCAAGTTTCCAGGGTGCCCCCTCCACAATCGGCGTCGGTAATTATCCCATAAGCCGGCCCAGGGTAATTAATCACGGCTTACGTCGCCCAGAGGCTCAGCTGTCGGGAGGGCGAAGAGAGCAACCCTCTACGACGGGCGTGCTAATTAAGAAAACAACCTGGCCTGCATGTCGCTGCTTCAGCCACGGAATGCCTGATAAGGTGGCGGATGGCAGGGGGGAGGTGTCTCTGATTAACATCTGCGTGCGTTTCTCGGTCTCCCCCCGAGCACCCCCCGGGTCTCGCCGAGGGCATCGACGATTTACCGCGANCGCCCCCGCCTCTGTTCCCCGTTTAGCGCTTCCAGGGGGTTGGAAGGGTTTAGTGCGCAGAGCGTAGCAGCGTAGTCTCGTTACTACTGTGCCGTCGGGCCATTAACTTGAGTACGGCAAGGGTCGCGGCTTCGTAGGCCCCGCGCTGCGCGTTAAGGCGCTTGTGTACCCAGAGCTTGGACTGCGTTGCAGAAGGTTTGAAAAGCACGTTTTCACGCAACTATTAAACGTTTCTTCACTGTCTTTGTAGTCTATTTACGATTTATTCACGCCTTTTGAAACAACCCTTTGAAAAATTACCCCATATATGACATGTCTGGTTCTTTCCTAATTATGTAATGAAACACGAACGTTTATACCTGTGTTAATAGAAATCTACCTTATTTTTTATTAAATTGAACTTTTATTTATATTTTATATATGTATTATAATATTTCATATATAATCAATACGAACCAGAACAGGGAGAAAATAGGTGCGTTGGTAATTACTAGTAATAAATAGTTCTCATTCAAAATACTATTACACTGAATGCGGACAAATGCGGCACGCAGTCCCTTCGGTGAAAATTTATAGACTCGGTTAAGCTTTGTATGTACCTATGAGGCGGAGGAATATCCTGGAAGTAGAACCTTGGCAAGGCTTCAGAAAAGTTGTAAGTAACCGTGAATGGGATATACATACGAAAAAAAAGCACACCCCTTATTAGGACGGAACTGTACTTTGAAGATATCACGCGTGCTGTAGATATCCTTTTTGAAAAGGGCTTTTCCGTAATATTGCCGTATCTTAAAACATAGATTAAAGTGGTCTGAATCGGGCAACGGCTGAGTCGGGTCATGTATGTTTTTCGCGCCAGTGCTATTATATGAAGCGGAGATAGGCCAGTGCTGATATCTAGCGATGAAAAGCGCAACTAAAACTGTGTAGTGAAAGTGTTGGCCTAGTCACGCACGCGATAACTGTTCCGTTCATTGTTGATTTGTGAAGGTATGCAATCACAAGTCTCTGTTTTTTAACGTTATCTTATTGTCATGGTGTTTATTTCGCAGATAAATTACACCAATTGTAATATTCAAGCTCAGCGAACCATGCACGCAAGTAATACGTATTCTAAGGTTTCATTACCTGTTCTCGTTTCGTCGCTAGCTGCAGTCAGTGCGGCCAACTTAATTTTTAGAACTTTTCGTGCCGATCGGATGAATCTGGTCGGTTTTAACAGCTTGCGGGAAGTGTCATCCGAGTAAATGTACATACTTTATTAAGCGATATACTTACCCGGTATTCTTTTCTTTTTTTCCCGTTGACAAATGGCACAAGCGGAAAACATCGCAAAGATGAAACGAGGAGAATATAAAAAAATGCAATGGATGCAGTGAATAACAGATGTCTTAGTAAACAGGCAGCAGCTAAGACATACTATTGTGCGCCATTTTCATGTCTTCAGCGGCGTTATTCTCGCCGTGTAACAGTGCAGTTGAAATCGAAAGGAGGTCAAACAACTTTTACACATGAGCTGGAATTATCATTAAAGAACAGAATTATTAGACTCTCGAAATGTGGTTTACGTTAACAAATTGCAGCTAATGACAAGCCCAGCAACAATATATAATTGTGACGAGTCTGGTTTTCCTCTCAGTAATAAGTCAGCTAACAAAACACTTGCTCAGAAGAATTCACCAACTGTTGTCAGCCGAACGTGTGTTGAAAGAGGGGAGAACGTGACCTTTTACGGTTTGAACCAAAGCCGTGGGGAATGATATTCCGCCATTTGTTATTACGGAAGGGAAGCGATATCATTATGAATTCAAAGATGGGTTCCCAAATGGCATAGAAGTCATCACGACTGAAAGTGGTTGGATTAATGAGGAGGCTTCTACGAAATGGCTGCAACCTTTTTCAAAAATTTAGAGCTACTGACCAATGTTTGTTAGTTCAACGATGGACACTCGTCGCACAAATCTATTCTAGCCTTGGAATTCTGTGAGCAAAATTCTTATCACTATCACTTGTTTCCCCAGTCACACAACTCACAGACTTCAGCCACTGTACCGGTATTTTATTAAACTCATCTAGACATTTCCTTTAACGAAGCTTGTAAAATATTTGCTCAACAACTTGGTGGGTAGAGAAAAATTACAAAATTCAACTTTTGGGGGAATATTCAAGACTGTGCGGCCACAGGTAGCCAACCACCTCTTGGATTGCCGAGAGTGGTTTTGCTTCTGCAGGGGTTTGTCCTTTTAACAGGAATGTAATTCAGGACCATGAATATTTACCATCATTGTTAGCACGTGAGACCAGTTTCACTGCCCTAAGAAAATTCCTACAGAAATACGGTAAGTGTAACTGGTAATTTCCACAGAACGCAGACAGGAAGGACTGTTCCTACACCTGAGACTAGATATGTAGTCGCACGTACTGCTCAAGAAACATCAAGTGTAAGCCTAGGGAATTAATCTAGTCATGTTCGCACGCCAAGCACTGGTAGATCTGAAACAAGTTTTCAAGTTTTGTTGCGCACTCCACTTAAACAAACACAACCAAAGAAACGAACGACAAGGAAACAAAAAGCCGAATTATTTACTTCCCTATAATGTATAGCTGAAACAATATCTAAATAGTTAGATAAGGATAGAAAGGAAGAGAGCGTATCGTGCCTAAACGAAAGATAATCGAGGAACGCTCCGCGCCAAGAAAAAATTGTTGACATGTCTAGTGATGATGACTATCGTCCCGACAGTTCTAAATGCACGGATAATGATGATGATGATTCTGCATGTTGCTTTTGTAACCTGAAGTACTAATATCCACAATCCTTCAGTAAAGGAAGCTGGATAGTGTCATAAAGGCAAAGAGTGGTACCACGAAATTTGCGTCGGAGCAGAAGGGAAAAAGATATTCATTTGTTTGTGGTAGATGTTTTTCTTAGAATGATAGGGTTCCTTAAGCTAATATTGCTATCTCAAACTTTATTCCTTGTACTTAGGAAAAACTTGCAATTTTTATTTAAAATTTAAATAAATTCTTTTTACTCACAGTTTAAATCTTTTTTTTTTTTTTTTTTTTTTTTTTTGCTATGTTGTTTAAGATTCAAAAGTGTAAACACTGTACAAATATGCCTAATATTTCAGTTTGCAAACTCGAGCAGAAATCAGTTGTAAAAATGTTAAAGCTAAGAAAACATTTTCAAAATTATTTTTTGTTTATAAAAATTAATTTGTTATACTAAGACTTAGAAAAACAATTTGTTTTTAAATCCTATTGCATTTTGTGTCGTTATTTTTCAGTGTTCGCTGCTGACCCGATTCGCCATTAGCATCGGGCGAGTAGGGCCATGTGCTGTGCTTGATATATGATCTCGTTACTTAAAAAGTGTTTGGTATTAAATTACTTTGGTGAATGATAATGGTAGCTAACAGATCGAACGTTCCACTAATAATATGAGTATTTATTAAGTTTTGTTTCAGGGTTAACAGTAGATTGTTTTGCGTTTTGTGACCCGATTCAGACCACCTTAGCCTACTACCCGGACACGAGCAAAACTACTAAATGGGCCGGCACTGAACTTTGCTATAGAAGTCGCCTCTGGAAGTCCCACACATCACGACGAGAACACTGCACGCCAGTCCAGAGCCCGGCGCGTAGCGTCGATGGCGCATTTGGTGCGCGTGGTAATGTCGCTCTTATCGCTCCAGCGCTTTTCGGTTTCGATTGTGGAGACGAGTTTCTGGTAGACGGGCCCCTTAATTCCCGTCCCCATGCTGACAACGGCGATCATCTCGCCTGACCTCTTGCTCCGCTGACCCTCCCCCGTCGTTTCCTCACTCATCTGCGGTAATTACCCCCGTTAAATTCCGCCTTTGCACGCACCCTTGACGGGCAAGCGTAGAATCTCCGGGGACGAATATACCTCTCGCTTTCTCTCTATACAACCGAAAATTATAGACTTAATCCATAAAAGTAACTACAGACGTTAGCTCAGGCATTAAGTACATATCCTGGCTGGATGAGGAGGGCGAATAAAAGACCAGTTGATTCCTCACTAACAAAAACTACTGACAGTAGTGTATAATAGTAATATCTGGTGCAGGCTCCTGATCCGGATCTTGGTTCCAGCCACCATCTTGTTTTTGGTCGTGGTTTTGTTTCCAGCAGCCATATTGTTTCATAATTACTCACTTCCGCTCGACTGGCATCTTGCGTCTGGCTACCACTTCGTTTGCGAGCACCATATTGGATTTTATTACTGCTCTGTCATTCCACCTCGTCGTCAACCATTTTGTATTTATTACGTCTGCCATTTGTTTCTTCACATAAAGTAGGCCTCCATCTTGAATTTATTTTGACAAATTTTTTTTTTTTTCGATTTAGCCACGAGGCGAGTTGGCGTAGCTCACTGTAAGCCGTCATATTTGTGGGACTTATTATATTTTCACCTTGAATAGCACTTAGAATATTTTTCACTCGTGTAAGACTATAATTTTTCATCCATGTAGGACTTTTATTTTTTTTTCATTCGCATATGATTGACAATGTTTTTCACTTGTGTAGGACATAGAAGAAATTTCATCTCTATTCCCATGCTCCTCCCATTCCTATGTCAAAGTCATCAGCTTTGTAGGACTTACATAAGTTTTACCTATATTCCTATTCTTCCCCTTAGCATACAACGTGATAGTTGGACTTGGAAAATTTTAACTTCGAGTAAAACCTCTTGCTCCTTCATCCCCCGTCAGAAATAAAACTATCTTTAAACCTTGCCTATTTTTATTTCAAACAATTAAAATATGTGTGATGCTTCCTTTAAGCCAACCTAGCTTAAATAGAGGCTAGCCATGAAAAATAACTACAGGCAAACATATTTCAGAGAAATTCCACCTACCATAGTCCAGATAAAATCACACCTACCCTAACTTAACCTGAAATACTATAAGCACTCCTATCCCTGCATGCTTCACAGCATACCGACCAACCATTTCCACAATAACCTAATAAAAACTAAGTCATACTAATAAAAAATAATATATGTCATAACTCGGGCATACCTCAGCCATGCAGTTCACGCCGATCATAACAAAAAGTCCTAACAAACAAAAACATATCTGCCACTCTTGCCATCTACAATACCGAACAACCATCCATTATAACCCCAGAAAATTTCAGTAATACAAATCAACTGTAATATCCACCATTACTCAAGTATACCAAGCAACTATATAGTCGAGGCCGACCCATACAGCGGGCGTTTCTACCACTCCATGCCATCTGTTATATCAATCGACACCATAAAAATACGCTAGACGCCATACCACCCAACATTCCGAGTAACCATCTACTCTAACCCTATGAAAAAACTCTAACGGACAAATACCATACTACCCACTATACCACAAACGTACCCCATAAATTTACTAGTATGTAGCTACTGGGGTTTTTATGGTTGTTCGGTTTGATAAATGGTATGGTGACTTGTACATTTGTCTATCATTGGTTGGTATGGCTGATCTGAATTGTAAAGTTGCTTGTGTTATGGTGGATGGTATGGTTGGTCGGAAGATTGTGCGGTATGGCATCTGGAATATTGGTCTGTCATTGGTCAGTAAAGATGGTATGGCGAATGGTATGTGCGGTAGATATATTTTGAGTTAAGCTGATGTTTGTTAATTTTTTATAGTCAGTATGGATTGTACGTTTGTTTTGTGTGACTGGCCAAAATGACTGATCGTTTTTTGTAGGTATGCATAGTTGACTGATTTGGTAGTCAGCACAGTCAGTATGGTAGATGGTATGAGCAGCAAGTCGTGTGTGTCGGAGTGTTAGGTGTTTTTTGTATAGGCAGTATTGACTATATGGCTGATGCATACTTGAATTATAGTAGATGGTGAAAGGTATGGTTGGTTGGTATATTGTGTGGTATTGTGTGTAGAATATTTGCCTGGTGTCAGTCTGTTTGACGGATGGTATATATATCAAGTTTGTTTGTTACGGCATTGCTGGTATGAACTGCGTATTTGCTTGGTGGATGTTATGGTGGAAAAGTATGTCTAAGTTTTTTCCTTGGATTATGGTGTATAATTGCTCGGAATGTTGGGTGGTACTTTTCTGGTGTCAGCCGGTAATGTCGAAGTGGTAGATGGTGTGGGATGACAGGAATGTTTGTGGTATGAGTCGGACTGGGCTCTTCAATTGGTTTGTATGAATGAGGTTTTTCTGGAGTTACGGTGGATGATTGGTCGGTATTGTGACTAGTTTATGTGTCCAGTATGATAGATGGTATGTGTGTCACGGGGTTTGGTATGCTTTTTTTGGTATGGCCGATGTCGACTGTATGACTGAGGCATGCTTGATATAGTGAATGGTATGGTTGGTTAGTATATTTGCCTGGAGTCAGTTGATAGGACAGATTATATGAGTGGTAGTTATGTTTGTGTTATTTTGTTCTGTATGAGTTTTTTTAGCATGGCCTGTCTGGACTACATCGTTGATTAGGATGACAGGTATGTTTGAGTCATACATCAGATGGAATGTTTGATTAAAATGACAGAGTTTATCTTGCGTTAGAGTGGATTGTTGCCCGGCGTGTTGGATGCTATAGTGCCTAGAATATTTGTCCGGGGTTTGTTGGTATGTCTCACGGCATGGGGGTGTCAGGTATGTTTGCGTTCGGTACAATATTTATTAAGGTCGTGTGGCACTTTTCGTTGAACCACAGCCTCCACAACGTCCTTCCCAACCTCCACTATGCTCCTGCACATTTTAACAAGGACGAGGAAGAGATTGGAAGCAGTAATTCTACATAAAGATATTCAGAAAGATAAGGATAGATTTTACAAATGCACTTTTGCCTTCCAGGCTGGTACGTGAGTAATCACAAATGAGCAGCATACATTTTGGTTTGTTCTTAACATGTAATTGTGGCGAAACTTTATTATTTTCTTGTTATGATGGCACTCTTAATTTTATATACAATTCAGATAAATCCAAGCAAACTCGATAACAATTCATCCCTAGCCATAATAACTACCAACACTTCGGGTATTACAAATCTATACACGAACATGACAGTCATGGATCATTATTCATACAAAAACGAACACTTCAGACATTACAATATCACATCGCCTGCCAAGGCCCTTGATTGTACATTTGAGGATCTCGCATAATAACCAAATGTAACATATTATCTACTCTTTCCTTCAGTCCTCCACAAAAAAAAACCTCCTTCTTTGCATTCACTTGAGCAGAGAGTATTCCCCTCGCCTAACACCGTAAGTGTTGGTTGGCATTGCTCCATTTCATACTTATCGTACATTCATCAACGATACACAGTAAGCCGAGGGTATTCCGCTCACCGTGCACCCGAAGGTGCAGGTATTGCTTCTCCACCACAAACCAGTCAATGCAAAGCCGGGGATACTCTCCCCACCAACACCGTTACATGCAGGTAGTGCTTGCTCTGACTCACATCATGCAAAGTACAATAACCACATCAGTCATCCTCACAGGCTCACAAGGTTCCTCTTCCTCTTTGCTCCTCGAGCCCTACTTATTCCTCTATACGAACCACCTGCGTGTCCCCGAGTCCCTTCGCTTCGAGCTTTTGGCTTCCGAGTAAGTCATCCCATTACCATATGTCATACTTCGTAACCCCTTTCCCAATTTGGTAACTTCTGAGCAGTGCCGTCTGTCCTAGAACACTCTGTGTAGGGAACGAAAGTCCAAATCCCTCTTCTCCGCTACGTTCACACTTCAGAAGTTGATTTTTATAACGCCCAGAGTAAATTCCCGCCAAATACCAAGTCCACTATTCCAGCAAGTAAAAGCAAAGTCCCAACTTGCTTTTTCCAGAAACGAAGTCCATTACTTCAGCCGGCAGAATATATCATGAGTCCAAACTCACCACTGCCAGAGACTAAGTCCCTCACTTCGTTCTGCAGAAATGTTCTAACTCCTGACTCACCAGGGCGAAACAAACAAAGTCCCGAATCATACTTAACTGATGCTTCATTAGGCCGACGTTTGCGCGGCGCCTCCTCAGATGCGAACCTGAGTCCCGGACTCGGCGACGATCTCCCCTTCCCCCAGCTCGACACGCGTCTTATACACCCGGCCTACACCCCTCCCGCGTACCCCGTGTCCAGAGTCGTTGGCCACGCCTCCAGACACAGTACCGCATCAACATCCATTCACAAGCTATACTCCGATGATATAATTCAATAATTTATTCTGAAAGGGGGTTAGGTCGTGTAATTAGCAAAAGTAAGATACATGGCTATCTGGGACGTGTATCTCTAAATACACCATCGTGTTTTAAAAGGGCACAAGTCTTCATACAATATAACATAATAGCAGATAACCCCATTTCACGTTAATTTTGAAAAATACTTAAGTCATCGAGTGTGTACTTTTTGAAAATAAACAATACACCCTTCTAGAAAGTTGTCTCTAGTACGATTAAAGAACTGTGTCGTGGTCATGGAAATGTCTTCCAGTGAAAGGATGGTGATGGGGAAACAAGTGCATTAATCGCTAATGCGCCTAGAATGAGAAAACAAGGCATAGGAAGACCTGAGTCGTATAAACAGTACAAAATGTAATGTGCCAAGGTCGGCAGGTAAATACACTCGCTCCAGGCGATCCAAATGTGAATGCCAATGCAGTTGTAAATTTTTTTTATGGATAAGAATGTGTGTTTACATATTCTGTGTGAAATAAATAAACTATTTTGAAAGCGAAACCCTCCAAGATGTGTATCTGCAAGGTTTGATTGAATTAGTGCCAGTGAAACAACACAGACCAAGGAAACGAGAAGACTCATCAGCCAAAATACACTCGGCAAAGTATTACGCTAAGAAAGAAGGCAAAAAAGTACAGGTATGCGAGAAAGCAATCCTTGGGATTCGTAATACAACCTCGAAACGAATGTACAGGTTATTAAAGGCTGGAACGTCACCCAAGGATGGACGAGGGGCAAATGTGAACAGTAGAACTAATGTCATGTCTCCAGAAGTTTGTGAGCAAATTGTCCAACATATTGAGTCATTTGAGTTTAACGAAGCACATTACTCAACCGGTTCAATCAAGTACTGGAATTCTATATTGAATGTCAAGATTATGGACAGTTTATTTACAGAAAAATACCAACAATCAAAAGTGACTGGTTTTATTACAGATATTGTAAAGAAAACTACTCTTTGAGGTTTGGTAGGCCGCTAGTGAACGTCTGCGGTAAGTGTAAAGATTTGAAAACGATACTTAAAAGCAGCTCTTCAAACGACAATGCCAAAAAAACTGTTGCCGAATCAGCAGTGCATACGCGCAGGTGCAAGAAGTTATATAACAAAGTGAAAGAGATTAAGACAAAGTCTCTTCTTCACATTCCTGTACAAGAAGTTTTCTACTACAGGTAGTCGTGGGTTTTTGTTTTTGGAATTCATGACTTGAAAACCGGTAATGCAAATTTTCACGTGTATCATGAAGGTATAGGGGGTAAAGGTGCCACTTTCGTGAAGGAATGCATCAACTATAACTTTCCCGATCGCGTTAACAAGCTACATATTTTTTTTAAGATGGATGCCCAGGTCAGAACAGAAACCACACAGCTGTGCTCTTTTTGCTGACAGCGGCATCTTCAAAGAGGTTTGACGCGATGTATCACTATATTCCAATAAGAGGCCACTCCTTTCTGCCCTGCGACCGTGATGTTGCCGTCATTAAGAATAAATTACGTCGTGTGGGTAGAATTTACAGTCCTGAAGAGTATACTAAACGTGTCGATGGTGCGAGTTCCCTCTGTAAATTCATCTGAACCTTGCATACTTCCAATGTTTGCATAGATTTCAAGAAGTGGTGGCCTATGTTCTACAAAAGTAACACCATCTCTATAGAATCCTATGGATTCGAAGGAGACGAAGGTATCATTTCAGGTATTGTACTATTGCATGTTTGAGTATGACAACTCCACACCAGGGGTTCTAATAATACGGGACTCCATAGACGGATTTATTTCGAACACCTTTACACTCATAACAGTATCAGGGAGAATACTGCCATTGCCTAGTGGGAAGACTTGCAATTATGTGCGCCCCGTACCTATCAATGCGAAGAAGATGGTCGATATTACACAACTACAACAGTATGTTCCTGATGCACACGTTGTTTTTTATAGGGGCATTGTTGAGTGGGAACATGTTGACGTGTCAAGATCCTGATGCATACCAAGCATACTAAATACATTTTTCTTCAAGCATTTATTTTTATTTCATTTATGCTGCTTGTGCCTACTCAGCTATTATTATTCCATGATAATGATTAGATGTGTATGTGACAATAACGATTTTTACTGTTTATTTTGAAAAGGTATGTAGGTCATTGCATAAATATGTAGAATTGTATACGTAATTTAATGTCGTAAATGTTAGCAAGTACGTAAATCATTGCTAAGGGTTCATTGTGGTTGTAAATTAGTACGTCTTTCATGTGTTGTATATGTGACAGTAATGATTTGTTCTGTTTATTTTGAAAAGTTGCGTAAGTCATTCTACAAAAATGTACAATAGCACTATCTTAAATGTTACCAAATATGAAAATCTTTGTTAAGGGTTAAGTGTAACTGTGTTGTTAAAGTATTATTTCCATAAGCATGTAAATTACACGGTTTATCCAAGTTCCTCAAAACTTTGTATTTAAAGACTTAGCCCCCTTTCAAAATAAATAATAGAATTGTTCTCCAATAACTATGCGACGCGACCCCTCCAACTAAGAACATCGTAACATAGTTGGAGGGGTCACGTCGTGTCTTTGGTTCGTAGGCCAAACGCCTAGAAAGCTGCGGGCCTCAACCCGCCGTACAAATATGTGTTGCAGATAGACGCAACGACAGGCGTCGCGCGTCTTGACAGGTCGAACTCGGCGAAGGTGCAGGCGTTTCTTTTGTCCTACCATGTCTGCTCGTTGGCTGGAAAACATGACAAGTGCCTTATTAACCCTGCACATTAAAAGATGATACGTGATCACACGCCCCCAAAATGGCTTTTTCAAAGCGGTGTGGTTCAAAATATGCGCATTGGATATGTGCTAAACTACTCAAGTTCCCTGCATTGAAACTTCCTACATATTTTCCACCAATAAAATAATAGGGTCACCGCTTAAAGTCCCATAGGTACACGCAGTGTGACGAGAACACTACACGTTAGTTCAGAGCCTTGCGCTTAGTGACGATGGGGCACTTCATGCGCGAGGCAGTGTCGCCCTTATCGCTCCCGCTCTACTCGGTCTGAAACGCGGAAAGAAGCTCTAGGTAGGTCAGCGTTGGGAAAAACAATCCCTTCGTGGTCGTGTTCTTGAGATGATCGCGACGATATGGGCACGCGAGAGAGAAAGCGCGAACACCGCGAGTCCTTTACTCCAAACAAGGGAGTGTTTATACAGCGCGTGCCGTCGTCAGGACCGTTACCGTAACTGCAGATTGTTACAGCGCACTCGGCACCGTGAACGAACTCCCGTTCAACGGCGCTCCCCGCTTCACACACGTTGTTTACGACCCGCATGTTCACACGCGTTCTTCCGGGGAACTGATCCGCTCTCTTCGTAATTTGTTTTAGATTACACAGCTCGGATCCTGAAATTACACAAAATCTGGTACGGTTATACAAAACAACGAAACAAAAGGAATACCTTACGTAAAATACGTATTATAATTGTTTCACAACTTACACTGAAGAGCCAAAAAAAACTGGTATAGGCGTGCGTATGCAAATAACAGAGGTATGGAACCAATCAGAGTAACGCGATGCGGTCGGTAGCTAGATCGGTTACTGCTGCTACAATGGCAGGTTATCAAGATTTAAGTGAGTTTGAACGTGGTGTTATAGTCGGCGCACGAGAGATGGGACATAGCATCTCCGAGGTAGCGATAACATTTGGATGTTCGCGTACGACCATTTCACGAGTGTACCGTGAATATCGGGAATCCGGTAAAACATAAAATCTTCGACATCGCTGCGGCCGGAAAAAGATCGTGAACGAACGGGACAAACGACGACTGACGAGAATCATTAAACGTGACAGACGTGCGACCCTTTCTCAAATTAGCGCAGATTTCAATGCATCTGGCATACCTTCAGACATTAGTCAAGTTCATGCCACGTCGTCTTGCGGCACTTCTGGGTGCTCGCGGGGGCCCTACATGATAGGCAGGTGTACCAGTTTTTTTGGCTCTTCAGTGTTTATGCTAACGGCAAATTTACAAATTGAAACTATATGTTTGCTTACACTAAATATTCGTTTAACGTACTGAAAAAGCGAAATATTTGTTTGGCACAAACAAAATTTCCTTGAATAAATTATTTGGCTTTGTGAACAAATGTCATTTATTTGGAGGAACGTAGATTTGGTTGTACCAACAAATTATCGTTTAGCTGAAACACACGCTACACAAACAAACATATTTCGTATACTGAAACAATTATTTTTCTCATTGCAGCTCAGTGTCTGCCCTGTTCGCAGAATCTTCACACTTTTTGGAGAAAAAAAACCATTGAAAAATGACACCTTGTATGGTGTGTTTGGCTGTTTCCTGAATATGTTATGTATCATAAGAGTTTTATACGTCTGTTAAAATTAAAATATTTTTAATTTATGGTTAAATTGGACTTTTGCTTATATTTTACTTATAAATTACATTTTATTTTTATTTAATTTGAATAAAAACAGGGATACATAAATGTGTTGGTAATGCCTATTAATAAATAGTTGCCATACGGAATGTTATTAAACTGATAGGGCACAAATGCGGTGCTTTGGTTTTTTTTTTTTTTTTCTAGACTTTGTCGATCTTTGTTTGCCCGAGGCGGAGGAATAGCTTGAAAGAAGAACTACAGCAAGAATTCAGAAAAGTTGGAAGTAACCGTGGATGAACTAAAAATAACACTGAACAATAACATTGCAACTGCATTCCCTACAAAAAAAATTACTCGACGCAGGTTACGAATCTCAGAGATAAGGGGTTATGATAGTATTCTCACAGTCTCCACTCACCACTCACTATCAACAGAACTGTTTTTGACACACATTCCTTATACATTGAATTGATTAAAATGGATTATTTGTAAAAGATTATACAAGACTATACACAACACAAAGATGATACAAAACACAGTCAAATTATACCAATTTCGTATCGAACTACAGTATATTCGCGATTTCTTCCAACTTTTTGAATCAAAACTTTGAACAATCTCCTCATGTATGGCGGGCTTGGTTGTTTCCTACATGGGCAATGCATCAGAACCATTTTATACTTGTGTTAACATAAAAGTACTTTAGTTTTTGTTAAAACTAAAGTTTTACTTAAATTTTATCTTAAAATAATAAAATTCCATTTTTGGTTAATATGAATGAAAACAGGGATTATATAGGTGTGTTGGTATTGCCTAGTAAGAAATAGATCTTATGCAAATCATTATTACACTGAGTGCGCGCAAATGTGGTGTGTAATGACTTGAGAGGATGAGCAAGAATTCTATTGTATTCCTTTTCCTCGGCGCAACGCGGCATGTGAAGAAGGTTCCAGGGTTCTGGACAAGAGCAAGGGCCGTCTATAAATACCACCGCGACTGGAGGATCGACAGTATTTGTGGTAGCCATCTGGCTGAAGTTCGGCGCTCTGGTGTAGTCTGGTGCAGCGCGGGACATCAGTGGAGAGGACGGGCGACGGCTGACGAGTGTTTGAGTGTTTTGTGCTGTGTGGAAGGACGAGAGGGCGTGGTGCCCGACGAGTAGAAGGCGACTGTGCACGGGGGCACTCGGAGCACTCCAGAACATTCCAGACTGGTGAGGTGTGGACTGAATTAAGGTTGGACTGTATGAATGTGTGATACGGACTTTATTGTAAATAATGTAACTGTCAAACATGGACATATAAATTCCAAAATAATTCAATAGGTACAGATACACTGTTTATTGAAATTGATTTTAATTATTTGATTGCGTTAATTTCTTTCAGGTGATATTGATTGTAAATTGTAGGCCTTCTACTGATTAAATGGATTGACTGTAAATAGCAAGTGATAGCCATTAATTGTGTTTTATGAAGTCGAGTTTTTTCTTTGTATTGTTTGTAAATAAATTAGGAAATTATTACAATTTTCTTTATTTAATTAAGACATCCATCCCTTAAAAACCTGCCTAAGCTCATTGTAGCAATACATTTCTTATTTCTGTTAAATAACACATAATCAGATTTCACATTTCTCCATGTTCGGATGTTTTTGATGGGTGTTTCGGTAGTTACGTTTCTGTATATTCAGTTCCTTATTATAAAAACATTATGGTTATAGACGATGGTTTATTGCGGGAGAAATCTACTGTTTGCTCCGTTCCAACGTACTGTGCACATGGTAGAAAATGTTATTTCGTTATTGGCGGTAGTGTGTGTATTAATAACGCTACATTCTTATTTCTCTGGGCCATTGAGTATTTTTACATTGTAAGACTGAACCTTTGTTACCGGTCTGCAAAGTTCCAGGCCAAGACCAAACTGCATCATCTAATCACAGAGTAGATACACTGAAGAGCCAAAAAAACTGGTACACCTGCCTATTGTGTAGGGCCCCCGCGAGCGCGCAGAAGTGCCTCAAGACGACGTGGCATGAACTCTACTAATGTCTGAAGGTATGCAAGAGGCATTGAAATCTGCGCCAATTTGAGAAAGGGTTGCACGCCTGTCACGTTTAATGATTCTCGTCAGTCGTCGTTTGTCCCGTTCGTTCACGATCTTTTTCCGGCCGCAGCTATGTTGAAGATGTGATGTTTTACCGGATTTCCGATATTCACTGTACACTCGTGAAATGGTTGTACGCGAACATCCAAATTTTATCGCTAACTCGGAGATGCTGTGTCCCATCTCTCGTGCGCCGACTATAACACCACGTTCAAACTCACTTAAATCTTGATAACCTGCCATTGTAGCCGCAGTAACCGATCTAGCAACTTTTCCAGACGCTTGTTGTCTTATATAGGCGCTGCCGACCGCATCGCGTTACTCTGATTGGTTCCATACCTCTGCTATTTGCAGACGCACGCCTATACCATTTTTTTTTTTTTTTTTTTTTTTTGGCTCTTTAGTGTAAGCACGCATAAGCGCAGTGGCTTCGCGGTTTATTTGACGTGGGCGCGCCCGCTGATTGATTGGTAGTGCGGATCTCTCGGAACCGACCTTGTGTCTGATTGGCTGCTGCGTGCTGTGGGAAGTTCCCTATTGGCTGGGCTGCCGACTGGCTAGTAGGTTACCAGGCGCTGGTTGACGTCGGCGTTCCGACATGTTTGCTGGCCAGTGCCGCCATTTTTCTGGCGTGTGTGGCTGCAGTTAGAGGAACAAGCGGCTATTTCACCTCTGTATTTGCAAGTACTCTGTGATTTAATCATGAAAGGGTGAGGACGCTACATTTTAGGGAGATATTTGGGCTCGAAATTATTCCCGGTTTTTCAGTGTCGACTCTACTGATAGAGCTGATGCTTGAGTATATGCATAGGGCTGCGGAATATAACCTACGAGTCATTTAACGCGTGAAAAAATTCCCTGGCTCTAGTAATGTAATCTAATGTCTATTCACGGTCTCTTCGCACTTTTTTTAATCTAACCTTTGAAAAATCACCCCATGTATGACGTGTTTGGTTATTTCCTAAGTATGTCGTGTATCACGGGCGTTGTACACTTCTGTCAACGTAAAAGTGTCTTGCTTTAGGTTCAAAATTCAAATTTTACTTACACTTTATCCAATAATTATAATATTTCGTTTATGATTATGAATAAGAATAGTGAGAAAACAGGTGTGTTGGTAATGCCGGGTAAGAAATAGTTAGCATGCAAAATATCATTACACTGAGTCCGCAAGAAAGCGGTGCGCGGTCCCTTTGGTGTAATACTCTAGACTCGGTTAAGCTTTGTTTGTACGAGGCGAATGAATATCCTGGAAGTAGAACTTAAAGCAGTGGTTCAGAGAAGTTGGAAGTAACCGCGAATGCATTATATTGCAAAATCCCGATGTTTACCGGTTTGTCCTTGGAGTGACGTCGCAGCGGTAGGAAGTGCCCAGAACTATTTGTCCTCGTATGTGCGCGGAGGAGGGGAGGATTGCGTGTCCCTCGCCTCCCCCCTCCCCTGGACAACCCCTCACGTCTTTGAAGTCCGGGTGGAGGTAACAGGCCGGCTGTAAGGCCCTTGATCAGTACATCCCCTCAGCCCTGACAAAGGGACACGCCCTCCCCACGGACCCTTTACGTCATAGTTCCGCTGCCTGGGTTATCGGCGGGGGGAGGGGAGTGAAGCCGGTGGTCAAACGGGGCAGCAGACACCACAGATGGCAGGAGCCGTGGTGGTGTAGTGGTTAGACTACTCAGGTCCCCCCCCCACCCTTTGGCGAACTGCTTTCGATCCCCGTCGTGGACGCTCCTGGATTTTCGCATGTGGGAATCGTGCTGGACGGTGCCGCTGTTCGGTGGGTTTTCTCGGGGATCTCCCGTTTCCCCCCGCCCCCGCATTCTAATTCTGCTCCATGCTCACCTCACTTCATCCTCATCGGATCTCAAGACCTCGATGTTAAGAGCCACCCAAATCTCTCCACCCAAGTCTCCATCACAGATGACATGCTATACGCCATTCACGGTCTCTTCGTAATTTTTTTATCAAACCTTTGAAAAATCTTAATATTTAATTTATAGTTTATATAAATAAAAACATGGATAAGATAGATGTGTTGGTAATGCCTAATAAGAAACAGTTCTCATGCCAAGTAATATTAATCTGTGTGCGCACTAATGAGATGCGTTGTCGCTTTGGTTTTAATTTTGTAGACTTAGTTAAGTTTTGTTTCCACGAGGCGGATAAATATCCTGAAAGCAGAACTTAAGGAGTGATTCAGAAAAGTTGAAAGTAACTGTGAATGAACTGCAATACAGTATTGCATCTCCTTCTGCGCCAAGACGAAGAACAGCTGGACGAGTCTGCATCAGCAACCTGACTATAAACTGTTGTCTTGTTTATGCTTACCTTTAGAAACAATCTAGGTATATGCGACTAAGAGTCTTGCACACAAAAAAAATTAGTTAATTATTCTGTATTTACACCTGCAAAATTCGTGATATTATCTGACAGCGGCTTAACTTCATAATAGAGTGCATTTGGGTTGATGTTTGTTAGTTTATTGAATTCTACTATAATCAGCACCTTTTTTTTTTTTTTGTGCGTGTGATGGACCATTCTACAGTAATTTTTTTTGTTACTGGCCCGTTGTCAAATGACGAAAGCAGTAAAAACGCACACGTATTTGAGTCGAGTGAAATTATTTCAGCGGCGCAGCACCGAAATGAAAGGGAGCAGGAAACGGGAGATCACCGAGAAAACCCACCTACAGGGATACGTGCCGCTCCAGACAAACTGATTGTTATATAACTAATTTTCCGACGCCACAAAATGTTAGGCAGCTTCGCGCATTTCTTGGCGTCGTGGGATTTTATCGCAACTATTCAGACAAAGTTGCAGGAGTTTGTTTACCACTATTTGAGCTATTACTAGGGGCAGTGACATTTCGCGCAAAGATTTCGAGACAAGATAGAGCCCAAAGCACTGTAGGGTGGTCCAGCTTCTTCGATTGGCTAAATAATGTTCTGGCCAGTGTCAACCGTTTGCGCACGAATCACGAAGGTTCAGTGTCGGAGTTACTTAGTCCTGAGTGGCTTGGTCAAAGACGGACACGGCACCAGCAGCCAATGGAGGTATAACAACAGCTGAGGTGTGTGTATATGGTATTGGAATCTACTGTGTGCTCCGATTTTCACGCGAAAAGTCCGTGGCCCTGGTTATTACGCAAGGACGTCCTGCGGGAGAGGACAGAGGAACCTTCAGAAAGTCTTTGAAGTCGTCAAGAGTTTGTTTTTAAGTGAGCGTGTAATCCACCGCCCAGTACAAGGTGCAACTTATTACTTGCACGCTGATGCTTCTGATTACGCTCTCGCAGCAAAACTAGCTCAGCTGACGGAAGACGGAAGTGAGAAGACCGTAGTGATGGCGAGCCCGCGCTCGTAATAAGTCAGAGAAAAACTACGCGGTCACGGGAAAAGAAATGTTGAGCGTATTTTGGTCGCTCCCACTTTTCCGCAATTTATTGCTGGGGTGGGGGGGGGGATTATTTTGCAGACGGATCACCAAGCCCTGCTTAGCCTGAAGACAGGTAGAATGTTTTTAGCAGCAGATTAACTAGATGGGCAACTGCTCGTACATGAGTTTTATTTGGAGTTCCGGCACATTAAAGGCGTCAGCAACATGGCACCTGATTACCCAAGTCTCATAAAGTTAAGCTGGTGGAATAAGTGATGAACCAGACTGTACGTGAATCCACGCCGCCAACCCCGTGGGAAGTGCTTACTGGTCAGCGATCGATTGTATATAATGCCACGGATTCGCCATCTCCGCCTGCCATATCGGAAAACACCCGACATGCCCGCCGTGGGAGTCGAAGAGGAGATCAAAGCTATTGTAAGAAACCGGTAAGTTATCGCAGCTGAGAGGAGGAGCAAACACGCAAAGACGTGTGAGTTAAGCGTAGTACAGTCAGGTCAGTTAGTGCCAGTAAGAGCAGTCAACGTGAGCAAGTACCGGGATCGGCTCGCGCGTTACCGGATGCCACTACTCGCGGGCGCGTACGAAGTGAAGGGGGCAGTGCACGCACATTGCTACGCGCTTGCACAGCCTACCACAGAGGGGCTAGTAGGTTCTACGGGGGAAAAGCACCTAGTGACTTACAGTGACGTCCTCAAGCACAAGCACTCAACACCAAAATATTCGCTGTCTCACCAGTTCAGCGTTTAAAAAAACATCAGCTAGATGTCACTTTAAATGGGCTTAACTTACTAGTGTTGCGTGCCTTAAAATATCATCAAGTGATTTCAAACCCTTATATACAACATACAACAATAGGAACTCAACAAGATACACCATATACATGTAAAACCACTTTCCCGCCTAAAATCAATGTAGGCGTCCTTGAAGACAGTTTGACAACTAATTGCTATAACCTATAGCAATTCATCAAACAAGAAATTAGAACACTTTTTAAATTACACTAAAAATACAATAAGACAAATATATACAATGTAGCATCCCAGCTACGATACCAGAAGTTCAACGCCGAAACTCAACAATCACAGCTCCACTGATGTCAGATTACTAAGTGATTCCGTGCAGGAGTTGACGGAGCGAGACGCGACCAACGGGTGAAGCTAAGCGCTCTGGATGAGCGCTGGTACTCAGTGTGATATTGTTGCTTGGAGGAGTTTTTTCATCGTGATGATGGCGAGAGCTGGCGAAAGGTAGATACCGCGGCCCCGGTGTTTCCACGCATCGCTCAAGTCGTTACGTCACTACCGAGTAACGTGAGAAACCACGCGCCTGATCCTACTTTAAAGCCAGCTGTGAACGTTGGCGCTGCCAAGCGAATGAAGTCAACGCCGTGCGAGTTAACTGCACACGAGTGAGAAGCGGATGGGTGATGAGTTACGCACGCGCCAGTAGTTGGATAACTTGCCTGTCAACGTACAAGAACCTGCAAGAAGGAACGAGCTAAAGCCTGCCTAGCGAAGTATTTTATGCCTACCCGCACTTGTTAGATGACGAGGGTACTCACCGTCTCCCGGGTCCAAGGGCATGAACTTTTTATCTCAAATTAAAAAGCATAAAGAGGGAAGAGCCCTCTTTACCCACAAAGCATTTGTTCTTTTATCACACACTAGAAAGTTTACGTACTGTGGCTCCTGTAATTATGTTTTTGTATCCAGCTGTCGATTAGAGTCTTCATGTATAATCCATTCAAGCGGTGCTGTGATTGTTGAGTTTCGGCGTTGAGCTTCTGGTATCGTAGCTGGGATGCTACATTGTACATATTTGTCTGATTGTATTTTCAGTGTAATTTCAAAGTGTTTTAATTTCTTGTTTGATGAATTGCTATAGGTTATAGCAATTAGTTGTCAAACTGTCTTCAAGGACGCCTACATTGATTTCAGGCGGGAAAGTTGTTTTACGTGTATATGGTGTATCTTCTTGAGTTCGCGTTGTTGTGTATTGTATGATATCAGGGTTTTAAATCACTTGGTAGTATTTTAAGGCTCGCAACACTAGTAAGTTAAGCCCATTTAAAGTGGCATCTAGCTGATGTTTTTTAAACGCTGAACTGGGGAGACAGCGAATATTTTGGTGTCAAGTGCTTGTGCGTGTGTTTGAGGACGTCACTGTAAGTCACTAGGTGATTTTTCCCCGTAGAAACTGGAAACGGGTTGTGATCGAGTGAACGGACGCACTTCGCGCGCATGTAGGCGCTACCCACGCACACGACGAAGACGCTAGAGGCTGACGAGCCTCAATAGCCGCGAACGAGGACGGTTTCAACTTGAGAGCGCCGGCAGTGCTGCGTGTCCGAGTGCAGACGCAACACGACTGAGCTATAGGCGTGGGCGTTATTTCACGTCACTAGTTACAATAACTAGCTACGCGGAAAATAACCGAATCACTAGTTTCGAGTCAAATGACAAGTAGTGATTCTTATAAATGCGTTATTATACTGTCAACTGTGATTGTTTGGGCGTGAGTAGTCGAGCGCACCACCGTGCGTGTATCGTATATTAGGTCGGGCTATACATTTCTTTCTTTCGCATTCGCACCGCGCCTACCGGCCGGCCGAGCGAGCGAGATGAATTAACTTCTAAATACGCCTGCATTAATGATTTTATTAAAATCATAGTTTTATAGTAGTAATCACTAATCAATCAGAATTAATATACAAAAGTAAGTTAAGTAAGTACATTTCCTGCAATCACGCAGTCAGTCCTAAGCCTGAATAAAGTATGAAGGGAAGTTAATTTGTGTCAGTATTACGTTATTGATTTAACTGTATAGCTACAAACTTAAATAGTGATTTCATTTATTTTCGTTTCGTGAGTAACTGTATAGATGATAGAGTTATTTATAGAGCAGAAAAAAAACTAGCTACAAAAATCACTTGTTTTAAAACTGGTGACGGCGACCAAGTAACTAGTTTCGTTACGTTTCTTGAAAATGACGTAACGACCCACGTCTACTGAGCTACGTGCATGCAGTTAGTTGCTGCATAGCTCCTGAGTTGTCGAGGCAACAGAGAGAACGCATGCGCACTGCCGTTGGCGAGGCTCGAGCAGGGACCCGAGACCAGCCGAACTACACCGATGAAAGACGAAGAGGAGCATCGCGACAGCTGCACTGCACGTGGAGGGCCGCGTGACCTTTCAAGGACAGCTCCGACAAGGCATTGTTGCCTAACATAATAAATGCTTAATTTGTAAATGTTAATTAAATAATGAGTGTGTGTGAAGGCATATTTAATGGCTGTAATAGAAACTGCCAGATCAGCATACAACGTTAAATAGAAATTTGTTTCGTAGATTCTTATATTTAGCATACTACGCAAAAAATTTTATATTACCGCTATTTTTAAAATAAGAGTCTGACGTAAATTAAACAAATTTATTTTCATGATTTGCAATAGTGTTTGCCAAATTTGGTAGGAATCTTTCGTTTTTTTTTTTCTGGAGATATAAAATGAAAATTTAAATTTTTCATCTGACTTATCTTACAAAATGGTGGACGAAAGAGACTTTGTGTAGCCAGATTTGATAGTTGTAATATATAGGTACTGGTAGCATGCTAAGTTAAGTTGGAATTGATTACATGCTTTCTACGATACAGCATACTAAGCTAAAATAACTAAATGACCGCCATTTTGAAAATATTCCTAACCCACTTAAAACCTACTATTTTACATAACCTGTCGCAGCACTACTTGTTCAAAAAATTTGGCAGGAATCGATTAACTGTTTCTAAGATTTAACAAAAAAATATTTCAAAATGGCCGACAAATTGGCTATTTTTGGTACAAATTATATTTGTAATAGATACTTTAAATTTACAA
The DNA here is from genome assembly GCA_002778355.1 of Clitarchus hookeri. Taxonomy (NCBI): domain Eukaryota; kingdom Metazoa; phylum Arthropoda; class Insecta; order Phasmatodea; family Phasmatidae; genus Clitarchus; species Clitarchus hookeri. The sequence goes on along the minus strand of NQII01001658.1, from coordinate 98,276 downwards.
GATTTGGGGGATTAGCCGAACAGTATGGTAGATGTACCAAATAAACCTAAAATTGCTATACTGACGTCATTGTGTAAACTAAGTGCCTAATCAATTTAAATTGCTTATATTTACGTTACCTGCCAATATTATTACTTATATACTAAATTTGGCGAGAATTTGTTAAGTAGTTTTCGAGATATACTGTAAAAACTTTCTTTTTTCATAGAGTGCTATCTTCCAAAATGGCTAACCAACAATATTTATCTCTAAATGCAGCTTACATGATGCACTTTTAATGTTCAAAATTTGGTTCAAATCGGTTGAATTGTTACGCAGATATGACAGCACCATTAATGTAAAAATGGCAGCAATTTTGGAAGAAAAAAAAAAGCACCTTGCGTGCCCGAAAACTATAAACGTAGGGTGTTGTTACTAAGTAGCAAGTTTGGAGGAATTCGGTTAACGCGTTCAAAACATTTTAGGGAGCACACACAGACATGAAAGTGATCTCACTAGGTGGTGCCCTCTACCGTTGAATATCTGCATAACCTCTAGTTGAGCGGCCTCGATGGCTGAGCGGTTAGACTGCTCGCCTCCCACCAAAGCGAACCGGGTTCTATCCCCGGCCCGTTCACTCCGGATTTTTGAAATTGGGAATCGTGCCAGGCGCTACCGCTGGTCAGCGGGTTTTCTCGGAGATCTCCCATTTCCCCGCCCTTCCATTCCCGTGCGACTCAACACTCACCTCACTTCGCCCTCATCGGCTCTCAAGACCTCGCTGTTAAGAGCCGCCCAAATCTCTTCACTCCAGCACCGACAAACAGGGTCGCAATGTTGCCACACGTATGACTAAAGTTGACGTGGTCTGCTATGGCAAGCGGACTCCCGACAGTGTCGTGACGCACAAACGCATCGGTTCACACGGATGAATGAGATACGCAGAACAAGCGCATCGAGTGTGTCAGTGTATGGTTCTTTCTTACCCGAGATGAACGGGTCCCATGACCCGTGTATACCAACATCTATAACGGAACCACCACAATCAAAGCTATCCCGCTAAACTTACAAGAAGTAGTTTTAAAATGCTGTTATTATTTAAATGTTTGCCTACGGCACAGTGTTCCCCATAATGATTTGTGAAAGGGGAAATGTTCTCTCAGAGAGAACTGCAAGGATACATGAGAATTTAGCTGCACTAAAATGCCATGTGCTTTTCTGAAAACTATTTGCACAAGTAATAGACACACTGCATAATTAAGATTGTAATTTTTTTATTATTATTTTAATAGTCTCATTTGTAGGATCTCATATTAGAACATTCCAGAACATTTAGCAAAAAGATAATGAAACAGCCACTGCAGTTCCGGCCATTTTCCGCAAACCTGGGAAAACAGTAATTACCTAATTTGTTTTACGTGTGGTAAAAATGTTTAATTTAAAGGCTTATTGTGACGTAAACATAAGTGTCACGTAATTTTTAAATAGTGGAATCTTGGTTAACCGTCACACTTTTAACGGTGAGTTTCTGTTAACCGTCAGTAAACTGACACGACAAGTAAAATAATAAAATTTGATACAAAAAACAAACTTAATAAACTAAAAATGAAATAACTTTTTTTCTCGCTTCATATTAGATCAAATTAAGCACATTATTGAGTTGAACAATACGTATACTGTACTGTAATACTTTTGTCAATGAATACACAGTAAAAATACATTCTGTGTGGTGCGGAATGTGAATGACTCACGTTTGTAGTTTATGTACAACCTACATACGTAGAATCGTTCCGTCTTCCTCGCCACCCTACCGGAATTCCTAGACACTCATCTGCCCTCCCATTCCTACAGTCAGTTCAGTAGCGGTAGTCACTTAGTCAGCAAGTCATTGTCCTCAGTTTGTTGTCAAAGTATAGTGTGTTTAAAAATGCCTGAGAAACGGAAACGTGTTGTATTGGGACTTTCTCAAAAACTTGAAATTATAAAACGACTGCGTAAAGGAGAAAGTGCGACGAGTATCGCTCCGCTATATGGAATCGGGCGGACGACAGTCAATGAATGTTGAAGTAAAGAAGAAGAGGATGGTACACTCAAGGATTGCCCCAAAATAATTAGCCGCAGTGACGCTGAAAACATGTTTTCCAAGCGCATTGAATGGTACGAGCAACAAGAAGAGGCAGACGCTACACAGATATTACTCCTATGTAAGATACGCAACACGGCAGCAACAAAAGCCCGTGGAGTATTACAACAAAGGAAAATGACAGAATTTAGGTAGGATTATACTACATAATAAACAGAAGTCTACAATATTTAATATCAAATACACACTGTGCTGTACATACTTATATTAATTGCTACCTGTTTAAAATATAGTGCTCAATATCGTATACATTATTATCGCTAGTATCTGTCGTGTCTTAGGGAGGGGGGGGGGCATTTCTATTATCCGTCTATTCTCTCAACCGTCACGGTGACGGTCCCGAGACTGACGGATAATGGACACTCCACTTACTTGCAAATATTTTCTGCACTTGCATTTCTAGCTTAACTTTTACAACGTAATTCTGAATTTTCTAAAAAAAAAGGATTTTAAAAGCTTACTAACAAACAAAGCAAACTTGCAATCGTTATCCTTTTTTATGCTAAAGTGTTTTATGTGCCCAGCGTAAGTAAGAGACTGTATTTTTGTTTTGGGACAAATTATAATATTATTTCCTTGTGTTTGCGCGGGGGACGGCGGGAAGATTCGCCACTGCTTCTCCACCCACGTTTTCACAAATTCACGGCTGCATCCACCGATGCACACCGGACGTTCGGAAACTAATGTTTTGGTCGAGTTCGGTTGAACCGATGTATCCACAGGTTCAAGCGGCCTGAAAAGTCAGTGGATCTGGTGGATGTGCGTCGGAACATCAACCGATGAATTTTCGAACACAGCCTCGGAAGCACATACGCAAATAAAACGGCAAAGTGAAAAAAAAAT
>NQII01001658.1:2611-83608 GCA_002778355.1 Clitarchus hookeri | reverse complement strand
AATGTGCATCCAATGTACTATTAAATGTGCATCCAATGTACTATTAAATGTGCATCCAATGTACTATTAAATGTGCATCCAATATACTATTGAATGTGCATCCAATGTACTATTGAATGTGCATCCAATATACTATTGAATGTGCATCCAATATGCTTATCTACGAAAAGAACACACACACACACCAGATAAGGACAGTTGAGTGCTTCAAGACGTCACACACGTTAGGAACACCATTCCAGAGTGCTCCAAAACTGCTAAAAACTGCTTCTTCAAAGTGTTGCATCTGAAAACATATGCTTCTGATACAAACCAAACTACTCAACGGTCCTGCATTGAACCTTCCTTCAGAATTTCTGCCAATACAAATAATACGGTCACCATTGAAAGTCCCATAGGTAAACACAGCGCGACGAGAACGCTTCACGCCAGCAACGCCAGCAGCCTTGCGCTCAGCAACGATGACGCACTTGATGCGCGTGGCAATGTCGACCTTATCGTTTCTGCGCTTCTTGGTCTCAGAAGCTGAAAAATGCACTGGGTAGGCGGGAGCCTTAAGGCGGCAGTTTGCCTTAGAGTTTCAGCAGAAAACATTTTGTTCAAAACTGTTCAGCGTGCCTACAGGACATCTCCCTGCCTATATCATTTGAGAAACTTTACACATGTATGTGTTATCAGTTTTTAGCTCCTCCATGTTTTTAGTCGTGTGAAAATTACTAAAATGGGTGTAATTGGGATAATTTTTATGTATGAACATTATAGTACATAATTTTCACAAAGTTGTGTATGAATGTACATCAATTTTATTTTCCTTATTACAACATGAAATGATGCAGTATTTTCGCCAGTGTAATTATTAACGCATGTTGCTGATGGAAAGACTGCAACGTTTTGCAGGCGCTGCGATGGGCGATGGATGAGTGGGGGATACCTGTTCACTCGGCCATCCCCACTTTGCCACAGTGGCGCGGACAGGCTGCGCATGAAATATGGGGTGGGGGTGGTGTGTCTACCGGCCCACGTGCACTCAGAGAAGTATGTCTGTGCAGGAAGTATTGATACTCGCTTAGGGGCAGCATTCCCTCGCCTATGCTTCCCGGCTCGCTGCACTGAGACCTGGTAGAACTGCAGGGTTGGGGCGATATCAGAGGCGGGGTTAGTGGTCACGAGTGCGACATGCAACCTCTAGTACAAACTACAGGATCATTAATGGTATGCCGCTATGTTGGTGCTGCGACCCGTACCAACACCATACCTGCAGGATGTCCCAAATACACATTTTCAAAAGGACAACGCTCTGCTGCATAGAAATCACATCAGCCTCGATGCTTGCCAGGTGTGCAGATGCTTCATTGGCACGCCCAATCTCCTGATCTCTCGCAAATTGAGAATCTGTGGGACACAATTGGACATCAGGTTGAATACCCTTACACCCCGAAGAAATGAAGATTAACTGTGGACTCAAGATCAACAATGCATGGTCCACAATACCCCAGGACATTATTCAGACACTCATTGAATTGATGTCACATCGGGTTCATCAATGTATCAACCAACATGGAGATCCCACTATTTATAAGCATGCTGTATTTTAGGCCACTGCAGCCTTGTAGTATGAATACGAAAATTAAATCATTTTTTCTGCACCCGTTTGGCTATCTATCATGCAGTTTGGTATGTTTTTGAGCATTCCTTTATGGTGTGGAATTTACTCTGTCAGGCAGTGTATTTACTTGGTTTAAAAGTGAATTGAGGTAGATGAGAAATGCTAAACAATTTTGTTATGATATTATTCAATAAATATTCCTAACTGCATAAGATTTTTCAGTAATTAGTTAACTATTCACATTAGTGTGTGTAAGTATGGGTTGGTGTGTGTGTGTGTGTGCACCTCTCCTTGTGTCTGCCTTGCACGTGTGTGAAGTAGAGAATCAAATGCACATTCTCTCTGTTGTTCAATTTTTTTTTCTTGCATAGAAAGGTTGAGCTAGGTGTGAGAATGGAAAGATGTGTGTTGTTAAGACAAGGCCGTGAGGGAGATGTGCGAGATGTCCCCGTGTTTGTGTGCAGGCTACGGCCACTCGACGCCCAACACGATCGGCGGCAAGCTGTTCACAATGTGCTACGCCATCGTCGGCATCCCCCTCGGCCTGGTCATGTTCCAGAGCATAGGAGAACGACTCAACAAGTTCTCCTCGGTCGTCATTCGACACGTGAAGCGCATGCTCCACTGCAAGGACATTGATGCGTCGGAAATCAACCTCATCTGCGTCGTGACGACGCTATCGAGCCTCACCATAGCTGGTGGCGCAGCAGCCTTCAGCCGTTACGAAGGCTGGACCTACTTTGATTCAGTGTATTACTGCTTCATTACGCTCACAACTATAGGTATATGTGCACACATTTCTCCGCTTGAAAATTCTGAGCTGTATTCTGCCGACAGTCTCCGGTTTTTCATCTTTGTTCAGCACTTGCAATAAATTTTAATATGCTTAGCTCTGATAGAAACAATGNCGACAGTCTCCGGTTTTTCATCTTTGTTCAGCACTTGCAATAAATTTTAATATGCTTAGCTCTGATAGAAACAATGCAGTTATCAGAATACTTTAAAAACTCAAACATACTTGAACCAATTTTCTGCAGTATCAAATGAATAATTTTAATAACTTCACATCTGATGCTAGACGGCAGGCAATTAAGTAGCATGTGTGATGTGACTTGCTTTTAGGTAAAATAAATAAAACTTCATTTTATATACGGACATTGTTTTCTTGGGTTTAATTCATTACCTAGACTTTCAACANCGACAGTCTCCGGTTTTTCATCTTTGTTCAGCACTTGCAATAAATTTTAATATGCTTAGCTCTGATAGAAACAATGTAGTTATCAGAATACTTTAAAAACTCAAACATGCTTGAACCAATTTTCTGCAGTATCAAATGAATAATTTTAATAACTTCACATCTGATGTTAGACGGCAGGCAATTAAGTAGCATGTGTGATGTGACTTGCTTTTATGTAAAATAAATAAAACTTCATTTTATATACGGACATTGTTTTCTTGGGTTTAATTCATTACCTAGACTTTCAACACTCATTATATTTGCATCTTGATGGAGGTCACTGCAACATGTATTACATGAGAAAATTTAGGATTACTGTTTAAGTACCAAGTCTCCGAGATTCATACGTACTGAGCAAAAAAAAAAAAATAAACTGACGTTTTACTGAACGCATATTTTACTGCTGTGTAAATATCTAGTTATTTTAGACAGTATGAATTTGTCACAAATGCACCATAATCTCGATACCATCTTACCACAGTTATACTTGAATAAATGTAACAATTATAATACCTTTCATAACTACCACCTTTTAAAAAAATTTAAATGTTAAGGTAAATTACCTGCACGTGTGAAATGCATATTATCTGTTGCATTTGGTTGTAATGTTATCTAAAATTTAATTATTTTGTTAGGCTACCTACTTTTTTTTATACAATTTTAAACTATTTGCATTATCTTGTGTTAAAAACTCTTTGGTTTAATCACAGCGCATTACTCTGAATCCACAAAAATTCCAGACCAAGTGAAGAATACATTCCACAGTTAGGAAACCTATAAAAACAAAATCTCCCCTTGTGACACTAAAGGCAACTTTCAATGAACAGCTCATCTGTTCTTGTGTGCAGGTTTCGGGGACATGGTAGCACTGCAGAAAGATAACGCACTGGATGACAAACCCGAATATGTTGCGTTTGCGCTAATCTTCATCTTGTTTGGGTTGGCCATCGTTGCGGCCTCTCTCAACCTGCTGGTGCTCAGGTTCGTCACCATGAACACGGAGGACGAGCGCCGCGACGTGGCAGAAGCTCTCCAGGTAATGATATGGCACCACGCTTATTAAACTAAAATTACAAGCATGCCATATTTGATATGTGAAATACGGATTTTCTAATACAAACCTTATTTGTTAATTTTCCCGACTCTTCTAAGAGACTGCCGTATATCTATAGGTTTAACATTATTGTGACAAAAATTAAACTTTTAGTAGCATGTAGTATAACGTTATATGAGATGAACTACTGTTAAATCAGACCATAATGAACGATTCTTTGATTTCCCTGCTCATTACAACAGATTCCTAGACTGTTCCAGTGTTAGTGCATAAACAAATGATTTCAAATAATTGTGTCTGAAGTAGCATAATAGCTCGGGAGTTTCAGATCAGTATTGGAGGTAACCGCAAAACAAAAAATAAAGCCGTACTACTGGCCTTGTCAAACAATATACTGAAATTCCCCTATCTTACTTTGTAAGCACCATCATTTCTTTTGTGCAGGAATGTCCTAACACACCGTAAGTGGCACAAGGACACAAATAACTTTCCAGAGACTATTTCCATGAACTTGCACCCACCAAGATGTATTTGAATTAACGACTAGACTACATTGATGCACAGTATGTGTTGATATAGTAAGAAAATATAGCTGAAACCAGAAAATATGAGTGATTTGCCCTTGAAAATTCTCTCGAAATTAGGGAAATTATGAACAAACTGACTCATAGGTGAAAAGATACAGCAGACAGAAAAAAAAATGGTTTGCATAAACATTAATCCTTATGGTTATAACTTTCCGATGGTGTATACCCTACTACTCTGCAAGGAACAGTTTCCAAAATACAATTGCCCAAGTACAGGCGTGCGTCACCAGTGAACTTTTCTAATATCATTCAGATGCCTCAGTTTGAGCCACACCCACTTGATGGCAGGTCGTACCTTGCTGTAATTTCACCTTCACTAAAATATATGTACATCCTGAATTTAATCTGTTATTGCTACATTTGTGTGTGTGTCCTTGATTCAATAGTGTAAGTCATTTGTATCTGTTACTTGTATGAAATCATAATAAGTGTCACATAATTTTATTGCAAAAAAAAAACTTGGAGAGAGAAAAGTTGTGACTGTAAGTTGGAGTCTGAAATGGTTTGATTACCACAAGCAAAAAGCATGGCGATTAATAGAATTGTTTAAAGATGCCGAGAAGAACAAAACCACTATCCTGGGAACTTCAGAATGTAGGTAAGTAGGTGTTTTCTTCTTATTGTGAGTCAACCCATTTCTTAATACAGTATCTTGTAGAACATCATTTTATGTTTAAAAGTTGGGTCAATAAAAGAACTACATTAATTACTGAAGGTCATAAAGAAGCAAATCGTAATTACTGTATTTACTGAAGGCTGTTAAGAAACAAATCGTAATGGCCGTATTTATTTGCATTTCTCAAATATCACAAATTTTAATATAAAATATTATTACTCAAGTCAAAGGTGTATGTCTGCCAATTAAAATGAAAGTGCTGCATGCACAATCTCCTGCATGTGGCATCCATAAAGTGCGAACCGCAAAGCGACAAGCGAACAGATGGGAACACCTGGCTTGGAGGGATAAGATTGAGCTGTCCCCTGGTGATCATGTTTCCTCCCCTTACATGGTTGGCGAGTGGGAGATGGTTGGCTAGCAACCAGCGTGGTATCCCCGCATCCCCCTTTCGTGACCAGTCAGGTGGGGCTAAAGGTGCTTGTGGAGGGGAAGACGGCCTGGGCTGTTTCAGCTAGTGATGGGCAGAATTGAATATTTCCAGAAATGTAATACTTTGTATTCAAATACTTGTAATAATAAAGAACATTCACTCACAACTTGAATTTGAGAACTGCTAAGTTCCATGGTGGTATTTCTTTACTTGAATACGTGATCTGAATGTTTTTTTTTTCCTAGACAAGGTAAGAAGGTGCAGTCGAGGGGTGGCATATGCTGACTCCAGGCCACTATATAAAATATAATAAAATACAAAACAATAGAAATAGACATGAAAAAGGGTCTTAAATATTGCACAAATAGATTGCAGCCTTACGGGAGATGCAAACCCCGGTCAACGGTCTGCGACTGCGTTTGAATTGCCCTATGCCAGCTGCTTGTGGAGTCTGCCTGAAATCTACAGGGATGGTTCTCTAGCCCGTGTGGCGGCCGGCGAGGCCTTAGTGACCGCAACTCGCCATGTGCTGGCGACTGTGCACGCACAGATATTCTTTACGGTGTTGTTGGCCACACCGCACGCCTGGATAGTTTCAGAAACAAAGAAATACTGACACGGAATATGATGATTGCAGGACTTTATTAGCTCCGTCCTCAAGGCACTACATATACATAACAATCACCACGTGGTACATTTCGTTTGGTCCCCATGTCAGCCATACTAGTCTCTGACCTAGATAGTACGTAGCAATTATTGTAACACAATCAACACCGTCCACCAATGGGTGCAGACAGAAATACAGATTGCCCTTAACAATAAGAGGCAGTCGTGAAAGCGTGCTCGAAATATAATAAAGTCGATAATAAAAGGTCTGAAAACAGTTTAACTAAAGTACACTACCGCAGTTTGACAAGAGTCGGGGACCGGTGCAACAAGCTCGCCCTTCGTCACGACCAGATCAGGACTGCTTCAACATAGCCGCTGGGAGACGAACCTCCCGACGTCCGATAACTACTATTGTCCAATCGCAGAGTACGCAAGATAAAACACGACAAGAGACAGCAATCCCTTTTTAATAAATATTCATACATAATTTCCTTGTCAGTTTAGTTTTTCATGAAGTTATTTAGTTTACCTCACTGAACCTGAGGGGTTTGAGAGTATGGTTCTCCAGTGATATCACGGCCGTGCCTCCGACTGGCCAACGGTCATGCTGCCAGACACACACTACTGCCAGGTGTTCTCGGAGTGTCGCTGGTACTGGGCAGGACTGGGTTAGGAATTAGGGGCCCTGGAAGGGTCCGACGAAAAGATATTAAAACATTATTAATATTATATTATATAAAATTACCACAAATCGCATGGGGGTACATAGACTTCACTGAAATAACTATTCAATTAAAAAAATATAATCATGTCTGCAAACATTTACATGACAACTCTAGTACTTGTGTGAAATGCGAGTACTGATGAATTGCTCAGATAGATCACTCTGATAAAAGTATTTGAATAGGAGTATTTGAATACTTTGACCACCATTCGAGATATCTCGATAATTCCTAGGAATCGAATTCTTGACATTTTGAACTCTTAATACTCCCATCACTAGTTTCAGCATTCCTCTCTCCTCTTAATCTGCGCACACTGCATTTTACGATGCTCATTCTGAACTGCACATTTTAACTCATTTTCATTATGTTTTGTTAAGTTTTTTGTACTGTGGTGAACCAATCAGATGCAACTACTTTTCAACACCTAAATTTTATCACTAGTGAATGTATTTTTTAATAGATTTTGATAATGAAGTCCAAACTTTCCAAAATAAATCTGTGATGAAACAATTATTTATTTCATAGTAGTGAAGATACCAATCACTATTTCCCTTTTTTTTTTTTTAATATGGATTTTCTTGTTGAAACAATTTTGATTTTTTCTGAAAGTCCTCAAAACATATTTTAAAAACTTATTGCAGTGCAGACATACTACACTAATATGAACTCACATATAACCACCAATGCACTTCCACTGCTCACATGGGATTCAAACCCAAGGCCCCAGTGTCTAAAGGTACCTTAGGGACCTTAACCACAGGAAACGCACATCATTAATAATGTTAAGACACTGAAAAGAGCTTCAATTAGTCCAACAAGAAACCAGAATTTCAGGCCACCAATGAGAATCATTTAGGAAAAGGTGATTTTTACTGTGCATGAAAGAAGAATCACCATTTTATTTCTGCTCTCAGAAATACACTTGTAAAAACACAACTTCTTATAATCAACAACACAAATCTATATAACTAAACACGAGTGGGTAAATGATGAGTAATTGGATATGTTACAAAGTAGTATTTTATTCTCAGTATTGCTGTATTCATCACTACATTTTTAAGACCAACTTAAAAAGAGGCAGAGACAATGTACGAGAGAGATGTTTACCAGTATGTATTAGATTTGTACAATTCTGACCATGCAGTAATCACCAAGCAGCAGCAAATAGTTACATTGTAACAGCCTGGCTGTTCGTCTGTGCCAATGGAACTGTTTACAAAGGGCGTGGGCTATGCACACGCCTTATGAAATATTCTTCCACACTCCAATGCGGAGTGACGGATGTTTTTCCAGAGTATTGATCGTGTGGTTGTGACGCAAATGGCTTGTGCCTTGGGTACTACGAGTAATTTCATTCAAAGCGTTTGTATGGTCACAAATTAATTGTTTATACAAATAACTGCACACCCCGTTGACATAAAAAAAAACATTTGCACTATTTCTGAAATGTGTGTGAATTATGTGTTTACATAAATAAATAATTTAAATTGTTACTGAGTTTTAACAGAGCCACTATAAATTAACTACCAAGAAACTTCTTTTGTTTTAGTATTATTTCAAGCAATTCGAGGGGAAACCTGGAAAAATCAGGTAACTATTCAGTAATGCGCACTGAGTGAATACTGTAGCACTGTCGCAACAGCACAGAGAACATTGTTGCCAACCAGGGATCAGAACCTAACAAACAACGAACGCTTTGTACTTGCACGCACTAATCACAACACACGCATGCCACCAGGTGGAGCAGCTTTCTTGAAACTTTGTAAGTGTGTGTGGATCACATTGTGTGCTAACACAACCATAACAAGCTTCATATGACACTGAAAATTACACGAGACTTGCACTTTTGTGAGAAAAATATATATCTTCTTAGATATAACAAAAATTTTATTCCAATTTTTCTTATTATTACAGCACACGACTGCATGCATGGCAATGGTACTTACAAAAATGTTTTGAAAATATTTTAATATTCACAATTAAATTTTTAGAAATTTGTTTAACACCTTCTAATATTTAAAACTGAAAATTAAACTAACAGCAATGTTTTCTTAACTTTATCCTTTAAAAATACATTATGTCAATCAACAATACATAACAATAAATATAAGAATGTTTAATAAAAAATATACATAAAAAATTGTTGGCACCAATATTGTTACCTTACAGTTTAAGGCATATATTGGAGTCATTCAAAATTATTTCATAATGTAGATATCTAAATAGACGAGTTAAAATTATTATTTAAAAAAAAAAAAGTGCAAGTTTTGGATCAGGAGCAGCAAGAGGTCAATAACTTGGCGAGTTGGCACAGTGTTTGTGTTTGGGCAGTTTGGTGACATGTACTGGTTGTGTGCAGGCTGCGCAAGGGGCGGTGCGGCTAGAAGGCGACGTGATCACGGCCAACGGCTCCATCATGAGCGGACAGCTGGGCGCGGGCGACTCCGTCTCCTTGGAGGACATGGCCTCCGTGTGTAGCTGCAGCTGTAGTTGCTACCCCGGCGGGAGCGGCTCCGACTGTGCCAGACAGCGCTACACAGTGCGCCGGTCCCCGGGCAAGGTCTCCCACCTGCTGCCGCTCCACCCGCTGGGACCGTCGCTCACCGGGGGACTGAGCAGCAGCGACCTGCCTCCGCTACATTCCCAGCGCGCCTCCATCTGACACGACGTGGCGCCTCTGCTCAGCTACCCTGATGCCGAGTGATGCTGGGCGCGCCGAGTGGACACCTTCGCGGGTGACTTGTGATTCGTGTTTGTACATAGTACCACAAAGACCCCGCACTAAGTGAATGGACTGCGTGTTTACGTTCCGAGACGTTTTCACACTTTACCTACACAAATGACAAACTGATGTTGTTATTCAATTTACTATTGGAAAGAAATTTTCTCCTTTTTTCCCTTGGCAATAGTGTACATACATAGATACTACGTACGATTCTTATTCAAAAATTTAGACGAACCTTATGAAATGTTAAGATGCTCAGCAGAGTTTTTGAGTCCCTCACTGTTTGGCAAGAAAAATCCCAGTGAAATCTTCACTAGTCACATATTTTACCCTTCGATTGAAGTAATTACTCTGTATGATAAGCATTTCTGTATGTGTTGATGAACCAAGTGTAAAAAAAAAAAAAAATTACGCTAGGTTCATGAGAAACTCAAAAATTTTTGTTGAACATTTACTTCAACACTTTGCACAATCGTAGAATCTGTGAGTAGAAACAATTGCTTGCATCAGTTTTATTGTTACACTAAGTAAAATGCTGTTAATATTTTGAAATAAATTTACATTCTTAAAAATTGAATTTAATTTTAAAAAGTGATAAAGGGACTCTAGAAAGCAAATGCTTTATAATAAAAACAATTTAAACATGAAAAACAATCATTCTAAAACTGATGAATAAAATAGGTGCAGAATAACAGCATGCTGTTGATATTACAATTCAAAGACAAAATAAAATTATTGCCCAATCGATAAAGGGTAACAGTTTATTTATAAATGTATACATCGATAAATGCATTGAAAAATATTTCCTATACATCCTACGCATGTATTTAAATACTTTTTTTAAAAATAAATATATATCTTTCTACAATTTCAAACAGCATTTTATGAAGCATGAGGGATAAAACAAGCAAAGTTTGATACGAAGATGTCTTGTGTAGACTGAAATGGCCAATACCAAAGGAAGAGTTCAAGCTGTGTTCTGAATTAATAAAGGTTTTTAAAAAAAAAAGTAATTATTGTTTTATTGAGAATAACTGAATAATTAACAAGCCACACATTATTTTTCTTAGAAAAAAACACTAAAAATAGACAACTAATACATTATAACTATCCCAACAGTACCCGTAAAGAGGATTTACTTTTTTAAAAAAAATTGTAAACGAATCCCAACAAATTTGTATGGCCAAAAACAAATTCCACTATACTTAAAAGTGCAAGGAATCAAAATTAATTTAATTAGCTGATTTCCACTGACATGAAGAACAACAAACTGCATCAATTAAGTTCAAAAGAACACCTGAAAACATTTATAACACATATTTGCCCGCTCTGCACTCAAAGTCTGTCTGGCAATAAGAGATCACACGACATTTAACATGGCCCATGCCAGATCACCAACACAGGGTAATGTAGGGTTGTCCAAAGCAGGGTCCACTATCCATCACCTTTCAACTGTTGGATAACAGCGACTTTCAAATTTTTCGAACAAGTACATAATTCTACATATCAAAACTACCGTACTTGCTCTCAATAGATATGTTTTAACACAATATAAAATTTTCAGTCTATTAAATAATCTTTTCACTGCATTCGGTTGCATCCAGAACAGCAATTCGCCGGCTGTTGCAACAGTGTGAGTGGAAGCATTGTTGAACACACTACATAAAACTGATTGTACTTAAATCACAGAGCCACATAGAGCTTTTTACCAACTATTGGGAACACCCCAACTCGCGTGCGTCCAAGTATAACAAGAACCATAACAGGGGGAGCACCAGGGCCCTTCGACGAGTCCAGGCCACGTCGTCGCGGCAACGCCAGCAACGCCCTCTCGTCACGGCTGGGGTAACGCAGAGTGCCGGCGTCTCGTGCAATCACCCCTGCATGAAAACTACCCATAGCTTCTAGCTGATTCGTGGAGGGACTGGACGCCTTGGAACACAATGACCGAGTGCATTCCGAGTATGTCTGATACAATTTTACTCAGCACTTGACCAACCAATCCAAATAATTAATGTCCTTGGATTCCAGGCAGTCATCCAATACAACTTGATACAGACAGGTGTTGTAACCCATAAACAGGAAATGTGCACCCAGGGCCATCCTTAGGGGCGTGCGACAGGTGCAGCCGCACAGGGCCTGGCGCCCAGGGGAAAACATTTATTAAATAAATATTATTGAAATATTTAGAATTCATTTGGTGGTGAGTTATACATTTCACAATAAAATGTATATATTTAAACATGTTTATTTATTAAACTTAAAATGTTTTATCATTAAAATGTTAGGTACGAGGCACTGGTAATGATGTGAACAAATTTAGTGGTATAAACTTCAATTTAACTAAATAAAAATGCAAATTTTAAGTGCACTAGCATATACAGTGTGAAGGCACTACAAGAAGCTAGCTGATTTGAAATTTTGATATTACTTTAGTCACAATGAATTTTACATAATATTATTTCACCTTTCAGGACAAAATACAGTATGCTACTAAATGTGCTACAATTAACTCCTACCAGTTAATATTCTTGTAAAACATAAATGTTTAAATTTTAATTTTGAAAATAGAAACATTTTGGCTACTGAAACAATAACTATGTACAAAAATGTTTGATTTTTTACATCACTTATCCTTATTCCCTATTTATTTAGTTATTTATATTTTGATGTATTATTAAAGTGCTAAAACGAGTGAATGCTAACAGTTTTCAAACTGGAATCTATACCAAGTTCCCATTACTGCTAAGATGCACAACATGTGGTAGAAAGTTTTTTCGTTCTACAAGTACAGGCTATTTCAATGAGCAAGTTCTTGGAGACAAATGACTCGCGCAGCGACATGACACCACAAATTATTGGTAGGAACACACCAACTAGCGAGCTACGGAACTAGAAGATTTAAAAATATGACAATCAGTCTATGCGTGTATCTCCAAGACATAGTTAGTGTACTTCGCAGTACATTTAAGCAAGTACACAGCACGCATTACCACTACATTACATGTAGTAAGGTAAAGGTGACCGCTTCTGTTTACATACTGTTCACCATCCATCTTTGTTTTCAACCAAGATGTTTATAAAAGAGCACGGTAGCTGTACCATCCCCCAGTGCAATTAGGCACGCACTTCACTTTGCCGTAACCAATTTCATATAGCAAATGGAACACAAACTTACGATCGTAAATTCCAAAAGTAACAGTTTGACCAATTCAAGCACGACATAAAACAACATGGAAACTAAGATCAGCACTGATATATTTTTATAAGTTGTATAACCAGACATAGCTTTCCAAGCAGAAAATGCAGCTCTCGATTGCAAATGCATGCACAGCTTGCAAAATTATTACTATGAATTCCATGTTATAAACAATCCGTCCATTGTAGAAGTCATATAATAATCAGCTTGTCTATCAATGATAAGAAATGTAATATAATGACATTACAGGTTAACTTACATCCTAAAATAAAAATTCTTTCTACACTGAAGAGCCAAAAAAAAACTGGTACACCTGCCTAATATCGTGTAGGGGCCCCCCCGAGTACGCAGAAATGCCGCAAGACGACATGGCATGGACTTGACTAATGTCTGAAGGTATGCATGAGACAATGCACACCATGAACCCTGCAGAGCAGTCCACAAATCCAATCTGCGCCAATTTGAGGAAAGGTTGCACGTTTGTCACGTTTAATGATTCTCGTGAGTCGTCATTTTTCTCGTTCTTTCACAATATTTTTCCGGCCGCAGCGATGTCGAAGATGTGATATTTTACCGGATCCCCGATATTCACAGTACACTTGTGAAATGGCCGTACGCGAACATCCAAATGTTATCGCTACTTGGAGATGCTATGTCCCATCCCTCGTGCGCCGACTATAACACCACGTTCAAACTCACTTAAATCTTGATAACCTGCCATTGTAGCAGCAGTAACCGATCTAGCTGCCGACCGCATCGCGTTACTCTGATTGGTTCCATACCTCTGCTATTTGCAGACACACGCCTATACCAGTTCTTTTGGCTCTTCAGTGTATATGATTTGCAAAGGACTTGTCGAAACCTCGCCAACCCAACTTTTTTGATTGTACACAATCTCTCATCCAAACTAAACAGACAAGATAGAGAACACCCATATATTTTTACACAACCTACAATTTTCACTTTTCCATTGAATTAACGATCAATATTTTCCACAGATATCAATTAGAAAAACAGCAACTATAACAAGTGTTTCAGAATATCTGCAGCGACACATGCCACGGCTGTGCATTTGGAGTACAAGCTACTCATACGTGGTATCGAAGTGAAGTGAAGAGATTTGGGCAGCTCTTTACCATCGAGGTCTTGAGAGCCGAATGAGGGTGAAGCAAGGCGAGTGTGGAGCAGCGCCGGAATGAAAGGACAGGGGAAAAGACGGATCACAGAGAAAACCCGCCGACCAGCGGCATTGTCCAGCACTATTCCCACATGCAAAAATCCGGGAGCAAACCCGCCAGGAATCGAAACCAGTTCGGCTAGGTGGGAGGAGATTAGTCTGACCACTACACCACTGCAGTCACATGGTATAAAAACATTTTATAACCACACTGTGGTGCAAGATACCATTTCATTAATATCAATATAGGCATTAAATTGTGCAATGTGCACGTGTGTTTGGAAAATATTACATAAAGGCGCTCCACAAAACAAAACAAAATTTACAAAAAATAACTTTACTATCATGAAACATGAGAAAATTACAACTTTATAAAAGAAACAAAATTAGAAAAATTACTAACTGGCCACCCTGATGATTTGAATGATTTCCACGTTGAGGTGTATATACACTGTTACCGTCTCTGCTTTGAAGTTGTAGTTTTACCATCACTGTACATTTATAAGGTAGATGTGAGAGAGCCATTGACTTCACCCAGAGAGGTAAAAATTAATGTTCATTGAAAATGTATTTTTGCTGAATGGATTTATTGCATTTATTTACACACAACAAATGCTTGTCGTGACTTATATAAGCAATTCTCAGTTTAACAGTTAATTTTATTTCTACATGCGTGCACGTGTGTAAGTGGGGGTGGGGGTTGAGTCGAGTCAAAAAATTTAGGCTGCTCGTAATGAAGTCTTGAGAGCCGATGAGGGTGAAATGAGGTGAGAACAGAACAGCCCAGAATGCAAGGGATGGGGAAACAGGAGACCCCCGAGAAAACCGCCTACCAACGTCATCGTCCGGTACGATACCCACTTGCAAAAATCCAGGAGTGACCCGGTTCGCCTTGGTGGGAGACAAGCAGTCTAACCGCTCGGCCACCATGGCCCCGGGAAGGGGGCAGGGGAGTTTAAGATATTTTTGAAGGAGTGTGCGCATGTCTATTGGTGGATTACATGTTTAACAGTTTCGTCAAAAACACTGCAATGCAGTTCAAAGCATCTGGCAGACAACCACCTTAAATGTGCAGTGTTACTGAAGCACAAACACACACAGCACAAACATGCTTACCGTGCACCACAGTCTGTGTGGGAACTTCTCACAAGGTCAAGCCGTCACACCACCTGCAAAACACAACCAACTGTTCAAGTCACTAGGAGAATCCGTAAAGCAAATGAGCTCACAGACACAATGATGAACTGCCCCTTCATTCTTGTACTTGCACGGTCATGCCAACATTAGACACTAGTAACTTCCTACATAACCTACAACTTGTATATTGTGTAAATACATGGTTAAATTACCCGGGAAGGCACCACAACAGGAAGTACTGTAGATTCTGGTAGATGGCACTGCGTTACCATTTGTTAATTGTAATGTTTGGTTTGTAAAGCCTTGTAAACATCTTTAAACATGTTCGATCATACTCACAAACCAAATGCATTTATTTGTAGTATAAATGTTGTAAAAACATTTCTCCAGTAAAAATTACCAAATTTATGTAAATTTTCATAAACTATCAATGACATAGGCCTAGCAACCCATGTTAGCAGTGTCCCAGTTTACCCTAGTTGGAAAAAAAAAAAAGTAAACACTCGAGAATTGGTTCTTCAGTTCTTACTCCTTCTCCCCACTTTCTTTTTCTCCTCACTCTCCCCGCCCTCACCATCCTTCTCAAGTTTTTGTATCTCACAAATCCACCCCTCACTACCTCCCCTACTCGTTTTCTCTCTATCCATTCCTTCCTCTCACACACACGCATGCACGCACTCTCACTCTCTCTTCCTCTCCCTCTCTCTTCCCCCTCTCTCACATGCACTCTTTCCTCTCTCCTCCCTTGCTCACCCAAAGAAAGAAAAAAGAAAGAGAGAGTGAGGAAGAGAGATGGAGGCATTTTACAAACAGCTAAGTGATGAGATAAAATGCAAATACTCTAAATATACTAGTATTTCTGAGATTGTGATTCCTTCAACCCTCGAGTTTGACTTTCAAGTTTGTTCTTACTTTGACAACAAATTTTTACGTATGCCCCTCTCCCTTCACCCCCAATAAATAAAAATAAGTATACATTTATACATTCTCCATTTAAAATACTTTTATGGTCAAATGAATGTATCATAAACAATTACTTAAAAACTATATGCTTACTTAGCAAATAGACAAACTTTTTTTTTAGTGCATAACTGCAAAAAAAAAAAACACTATATACCTGAAGTTTATTTGATTTACAGGTCAAGGAGATACGAGAGTCAAATGGTCACTTAATTTTAATTGGGTCCAGGTCACCTTGGTGGGAGGTGAGAAGTCTGACCATTGCATTACCGACTGAAGTTGTCTTAACGTGCGCATGAAAGTCAGCAGAAATCAGTACAGAAAGAGTTGCTTCCCTTTGTTTTTGCAGCATGTCCACCCTGGGCAAACGTTAGCAGTGTGATGAGGGAGAGCTGCGAGTGTCGAGGCTTGGCTGGGTGGCATGCAGGTCAATGAGAGTCATTGCCAGGTGTCAAGGTGCTGTGAACTATATTCACGCCCCCGTGCTTTGCCAATTATCTACAGCAAGAGCGGTTGGCATTTTCCACCAACACGACTAAACACACTATTCCTCTGCCTTGCGCAAACTGAGCTTAACCAAGTCTAGAAAGTTACACCAGATTTGTGCGTACTCAGTTAGTAACATTTTGCACTGGAATCATTTCTCACTAGGTGCTACCAACACACGTTTTTTCACAGTCTGAAACATATTTATTATTAAAAATAACATTTTATAACTTAAATAAAATATTACAATTTATAAATAAAATATTTGTAAAGCTTCAATCTAAAGGAAAAGAAGATACTTTTATGTTAACAGAGGTATAAAATTCTTGTGATACATGGCATATTTAGAAAATAACTAAACACGTCATACATGGGATTTTTCTAAATGCTTGTTTAAAAAAGTGTGAAGAAAATAGGACATACGTCCGATGAAAGCAGGTAGATAGATGCATCTCAAAGTGAGCGTACAACAAATCGGCCCCAGAAGGAAAGTGAGCAAGACTGTGCTCGGCACCGCAAAGTTCCTCAACAGCAAAGCATGTTATGCATAACTACATCAACAACTACATCAACATTTAATTGAAGAAGAAAAGTTATGAACTTACCACACAGAATCAAAACTGCTCTACATCCACCTCACTTCACTCTCATCTGCTCTCAAGACCTTGATGCTAAGAGCTGTCCAAACCTATCTCTACTTGAATCAAACACAGGCTTGGATGAAACATGGCCACAAGTACGCTCCTTGGAGCCCGAAGACATCACTGCTACTCACCTTACTAGCTAGCCATATGCAGAGGGAGGACTCTCGAGAGACCTGTCCTCATGCACCGCGTGTAGCAAGCATCAGTCAGGGCATTCACTGGAACTCTAGTTCGGAATTTCCGGACTGAAGTTTCCCTGTTTTCCACGCTCAATATTACCATTTTCCCTGGCCTATTTTCAGGACTGAAACCTTCCAATACCATATTTTTCCAACGCTGACAACAAATATGCTATCAGTGAAGTTGAATTAAATCACATTGCAACAGACCGAGCAGGCACGGCCAACATTTCATACAGCACATCAATATTTCTAGCAAAACACACCAGTTCACAAACTTACAAATTGGCATTTTTAAATGCACATGCCCACAATCACATTATGCTGTACTCACACAATTAACAACTTTTGCAGAGTAGCAATTATTTACATTTTCTTTGACTCAGGCAAAAATCCCTTGGCATTTCCCTGACTTTCCCCCGTGGGTGGACACCCCGTCAGTTTTTTTTCACTGGGTCCCTCAACAACTGATCCTTAGATGTCGTTCAGTTAAACTGGATTTCAATTTTTAGCTTACTTTCCTTGGAAAGATAGGTTTATACAACTGTGCAGTGTGACCTCTGTTACCTTTAGAATCATCACACCTAATAACACCAAGCTCTCTACAAATAATGCCTATTATTTACATCTACTTTCAGTTTTCCACCATACAAGCCATTTTTAAAATGACAGACCTACAAATGTTATAAGTACAGGATGAGTATAAAAGAATACCTCAACTTTGAAGGTCTATACATAATAACAAAACCAAACAACCCACAACCTTGATTGACCAATCAAATGAACCGTGGGACCGTGAAGTTTGTTTACCATACATTCATAAATGTTCAATGGGGCCACCGCGAGCAGCCCGAACGACATCTACGCGATAATCAAACTCATTCCCTACTCTTGTCAGCATGTCCGGTGTTACGGTTTGGATGCATCAGTAATTCTCGTTTTGAGGTTGTCAATGTAAGCCGCGATGGTGGACGAAACACTTAATCCTTTATGTACCTCCATAGAAAAAAAATTGCATGGGGCAAGATCCGGGCTTCTCGGGGGCCAGTGATGAAGAGCCTGGTCACCAGCTGCTCCTAGGCCAATCCAGCATTGCGGCAACGTCTCGTTCTGGTATCCGCGAACAGCTNCGGCAACGTCTCGTTCTGGTATCCGCGAACAGCTAGGTGCCAATGGGGTGGCGCACCATAAAGGAAACATCAGACCGTCCCAATCACATAGACGTGTCGAATGCGAGCTCGCTACCCCCTCACCACCTCAAACCGAGCATTACGAACGCCATTCAAACCGTAACACTGGAAATGCTGACAAGAGCCTGGAACGGGCTTGATTATCGCATAGATGTCGTTCAGGCCGTTCATGGTGGTCGCATTGAACATTTATGAATGTATGGTAAACAAACTTCACGGTTCCACGGTTCATTTGATTGGTCAATCAAGGTTGTAGGTTTTTTGGTTTTGATATTATAGACCTTCAAAGTTGGAGTATTATTTTATACTCATCCTGTATTATACTTCACGAACCATAGAACATGCTCAAACAAAACTTGACAGACTGGCAGAACATCCAGGGTGTACCAATTTGACTTACAAGCAGCCTCAGTAGCATCTTGCATCCACACCATTTAAAGCAGCACCACATGAAAAAAATTATATTTTACATCTGAGGAACCATACATGTTTGCCTCTAAATTTGGTACTAAAATAATGCAACTGAAGAAATTTGTGAAAATCATCAAATAGATCAAACTTTTTTCCCATAATGGTGGTTTATAAATGTTTTAGAATCATATTTCATATATCTACAACCATTACACCAATTTTAACAAAACTTGGTATGCCAGCAGTGGGCAAGTAATGCAGTTATCAACACTTATTTCCACCATTTTGGCCAGTGGAGCAACATAAATAATATTATACATCAGGAAAAATGTGTGCTGTGTATAGCACTGAAATAGTGCTTTCTGAGACATCATATATTTATATGCTTCTGATAAATAATAAACTTATTTTCAAAATACGAGGCGGTATGGAAAAGTTTCGGGAATAGTTTTGTCAGAAGCCAACAGCGGCAATGTACGGCTGCATGCTTGATGGCGAGGAGCACCAGCATTCATAAGTCGGTGCCCTAAAAGAAACTGTGCTTTGTATATCGGGAGCTGTGCAACTGGCATTGTTCTACCACCTGAATTACGTCTGCTGTTGGATCATCGACAGCAAGTTGGAACAAAGAGCGAATGTCGAATTCTGAGTGAAACTGGGGAAACCTGAACTAGAGATATTTTACATGATTCTGCAAATTTATAGCAATGCTAAAATCGTGTTTCGAGCTGCACGTGCACTTAAAGAGCGGACGAATATCAGTGGTAGACAACTAGTTCTACACCCAAAAATGTTGAACGCATTTAACAACTTGTGCTCGAAGGCAATCGTACAACAATCCACAACACTGCTGCCATTGTTTGTGTCTCGTGCAAAACAGTCCAGGCAATCCTCACGTGGGATTTTAACAAGTACCATAATGCTGTGAAGTTCATCATTAGGCTGCTAATTCAGGAATATTAGGAACACTGCATCAAAATCTGCCGAGAACTCCATTAGTGTGATACGGATGACCTGTTCTTCACGACTAGGATCTTCTCTGGTGAC
Organism: Clitarchus hookeri; assembly: GCA_002778355.1. Taxonomy (NCBI): domain Eukaryota; kingdom Metazoa; phylum Arthropoda; class Insecta; order Phasmatodea; family Phasmatidae; genus Clitarchus; species Clitarchus hookeri. The sequence continues at coordinate 63,586 of NQII01001658.1, read as the reverse complement.
AAACTTGGGTGTACAGCTACGACCCCGAGATGAAGCAACTGTCTTCGCAATGGAATAGCCCNATCTTCTCTGGTGACAAACTTGGGTGTACAGCTACGACCCCGAGATGAAGCAACTGTCTTCGCAATGGAATAGCCCATCATTTTCACAACCAAAAAAAGTGAGCCAGATCCCCAGCTAAGCCAAGTGCATGCTCATCACCCTTTGCAAAATTGTGCAATGAGAATTTTCCCCAAGGAGCAGATTGTCAACAGCGCATTCTACTGCCAGGTTTCACAGAGTCCAAGAGCGAACATTCAGAGGAAGTGTCCTGTGGTGCACGAGATGCTAATGCATTCTATCACCGAGCTCTCCTCACACGTGGGTTTCTCGCCAGAAACAACTTGGTTTTGCTTCCCGTCCCATCCTACTTGCCAGATTTGGCTCCTGCGGACTTCAGCCTACTCCCAAAAATGAAGATCCAGCTAGGTTGCCTATATGGAGATCCAGTGCAAATCGCAGGAGGAGCTCGACATGCTCCACAAAAAGACTTCCTGGACACATACCGTAAGTGGCAGGAATGCTGGGAGCGCTGTATTGCTGTGCAAGGAAACTATATTGAAAGTGACATGCAAACGTTGATAAATAAAGTATGTAATTTCTTGTAAATAAAGCTAGTGTCTAAATTTTTTGATACCACCTTGTAGAAACTATACAAATTTTTCTGGCCACATGTAATATACACATATCTAACACTTCTGACTGATCTCAATAAAATGTGTTATGCTGGCAGTAGCCGATGAGAACATATAATTTACCTATTCTCTACTTGTATATCATATCTCTGAAACTATTCATACAATTCCCACCACACTTGGTATTCAAATAATGCTATGGAAGAAAAATAATATTTGTATTATTGTTACATTAGAATAATGTTCAATATTGCAGTCATACAAATGTTTTAGGACATATTTCACGTAGAACATAACATTTGATAGGCTTCTTTTATCTTCAGCATTTCTGGCAGATAGCACATGAAAAATTAAACTAAAAAATTGTATCTCAGACCACCAAGTTTATTTTTTGCTAAAGNCTTTCTGGCAGATAGCACATGAAAAATTAAACTAAAAAATTGTATCTCAGACCACAAAGTTTATTATTTGCTAAAGTGGTCAGTTTCCTTGGTTAACAAAGTTTGACGAGTTGGAGAGCTCTGCAAATAAAGGGAATTGTAAGGGAATGCTGGGAAAAAAAATGTGAAGATGATTTCAAAGTCAAATAAAGGGAGAGTTTATATGGCCATTTCAGCTCTGTAAAGTACCAAATGATTTGATATCTGTGTTTTCTTCACAAATTGTAAAGATTATACTTTAAAAAGCAACTACAACTGGCATATAATAACGCGTGGCTAATGAACCACCAAATACTTCTCCAAAACTGAACAGTTGGCCATTTTTGATAGATGTGTTGAATATAAGGACTGGTAAATAAGTCTCTCTCTTAGATCATCTCAAACATTACAGTGCAAAAAATATTACAAACACAATCTTTTCTCTTTTTCCCGAACAAGGGCTGGTCCATAAATACTGTGCTGGGCAGTGTTATGATAGTGTCAAGGTGACCCGTGGCTTGGCACCTGGGTTCAGGTAAGGGAGAAAGATAAGGCACATCAAGCTATTTACTTTCATTGCCATCTCATTGTCTCAAGTAAGTGTTCATGCATTCGGTGGAAGCTGCCGAAGGAAGCTAAAAAACACTTTCTTCGATAGCGCAAACACTCTCCCACATCGTATTGAATANTCGGTGGAAGCTGCCGAAGGAAGCTAAAAAACACTTTCTTCGATAGCGCAAACACTCTCCCACATCGTATTGAATAACTCAGCATGGCACGGGTTATTTCTAGAAGCTCGCCGAGAACTAAAGAAACTTATTACGTGCTTATAGCGGTTCATTACTGCGCGATAGTTTTGTGGCTTTAGTTCTGCGAACAAGAGTGCAAATAAAATTTTCCAAGTGGTCTTGGTTGCACTCGAAAGTATGAAAGAGAAAGCTGAAAGTGTCGGCATCTGAGCTCAAATGGTGGAACCGCGCTTCAACTTCCTTCTTGGTGCAATGGAGCTTGTACCGGGCCATAACATATTCCCTCTCCCAGCAGCCTCCCATGCCAGGATCTGTATCTGACGGCAGTAGGGTGCCTGAACAAAAGCATCAAAGAAGATGGTCAGGATAAGAGGCTACGAGAACAGTGAATTGTAGACTGTTCATGGTAAAGTGAGCACTTTTGAGGCCCTAGTTGCTTTTTTTCTTTCAGCCATTCTTTTTATCCTTTAACCAGCCTTTTAAATAAATATGGCTACGTAGATAATAAACACTGTGTTTATTATACAGCACTCTGAAGTTACGGCTAAAATAAAATATATTTATTGACTATTATTCCAAGTGAGAGGGCTTTCAAAAGTGCTCATTTTACCGTGGATCGTCTATAGTGAGAAGTGCAAAGTTTCAGGCCAACAACAGTAATAAAGAACGAGACGTAAAAACAAGATGGAAAAGGACCGACATCGAGGACTCACGATTGGCTCAGTTATNCAGACATCGAGGACTCATGATTGGCTCAGTTATTAGTCATTGTCGTGGTAACACATTTTTAGAGCAGCTAGGCCCACTTGGCAGGCACGAGTGGCCAGGGCCCACTTATGTTTTCACATTGAGGTGAACATAGTTTTTATGCTAAGGAAAATATACATGTATAAGTAAACCGCGTCGTATTATTTCTAAGCACCGCCTTATTGGCANATCTTCTCTGGTGACAAACTTGGGTGTACAGCTACGACCCCGAGATGAAGCAACTGTCTTCGCAATGGAATAGCCCTTCATCTTCACAACCAAAGAAAGCGAGCCAGATCCCCAGCTCATCCAAGTGCATGCTCATCACCCTTTGCAAAATTGTGCAATGAGAATTTTTTCCAAGGACCAGATTGTCAACAGCGCATTCTACTGCCAGGTTTCAAGGCGTCCAAGAGAGAACATTCAGAGGAAGTGTCCTGTGGCGCACGAGATGCTAATGCATTCTATCACCGAGCTCTCCTCACACGTGGGTTTCTCGCTAGAAACAACGTGGTTTTGCTTCCCGTCCCATCCTACTCGCCAGATTTGGCTCCTGCGGACTTCAGCCTACTCCCAAAAATGAAGATCCAGCTAGGTTGCCTATATGGAGATCCAGTGCAAATCGCAGGAGGAGCTCGACATGCTCCACAAAAAGACTTCCTGGACACATACCGTAAGTGGCAGGAATGCTGGGAGCGCTGTATTGCTGTGCAAGGAAACTATATTGAAGGTGACATGCAAACGTTGATAAATAAAGTATGTAATTTCTTGTAAACAAAGCTAGTGTCTTAAATTTTTTGATACCACCTTATAGAAACTATACAAATTTTTCTGGCCACATGTAATATGCACATATCTAACACTTCTGACTGATCTCAATAAAATGTGTTATGCTGGCAGTAGCCTATGAGAACATATAATTTACCTATTCTCCACTTGTATGTTATATCTCTGAAACTATTCATACAATTCCCACCACACTTGGTATTCGAATAATGCTATGGAAGAAAAATAATATTTGCATTATTGTTACATTAGAATAATGTTCAATATTGCAGTCGTACAAATGTTTTAGGGCATATTTCACGTAGAACATAACATTTGATAGGCTTCTTTTATCTTCTGCCTTTCTGGCAGATAGCACATGAAAAATTAAACTAAAAAATTGTATCTCAGACCACAAAGTTTATTATTTGCTAAAGTGGTCAGTTTCCTTGGTTAACAAAGTTTGACGAGTTGGAGAGCTCTGCAAATAAAGGGAATTGTAAGGGAATGCTGGGAAAAAAAATGTGAAGATGATTTCAAAGTCAAATAAAGGGAGAGTTTATATGGCCATTTCAGCTCTGTAAAGTACCAAATGATTTGATATCTGTGTTTTCTTCACAAATTGTAAAGATTATACTTTAAAAAGCAACTACAACTGGCATATAATAACGCGTGGCTAATAAACCACCAAATACTTCTCCAAAACTGAACAGTTGGCCATTTTTGATAGATGTGTTGAATATAAGGACTGGTAAATAAGTCTCTCTCTTAGATCATCTCAAACATTACAGTGCAAAAAATATTACAAACACAATCTTTTCTCTTTTTCCCGAACAAGGGCTGGTCCATAAATACTGTGCTGGGCAGTGTTATGATAGTGTCAAGGTGACCCGTGGCTTGGCACCTGGGTTCAGGTAAGGGAGAAAGATAAGGCACATCAAGCTATTTACTTTCATTGCCATCTCATTGTCTCAAGTAAGTGTTCATGCATTCGGTGGAAGCTGCCGAAGGAAGCTAAAAAACACTTTCTTCGATAGCGCAAACACTCTCCCACATCGTATTGAATAGCTCAGCATGGCACGGGTTATTTCTAGAAGCTCGCCAAGAACTAAAGAAACTTATTACGTGCTTATAACGGTTCATTACTGCACGATGGTTTTGTTTGTAGCTTTAGTTCTGCGAACAAGAGTGCAAGTAAAATTTTCCAAGTGGTCTCGGTTGCACTCGAAAGTATGAAAGAGAAAGCTGAAAGTGTCGGCATCTGAGCTCAAATGGTGGAACCGCGCTTCAACTTCCTTCTTGGTGCAATGGAGCTTGTACCGGGCCATAACATATTCCCTCTCCCAGCAGCCTCCCATGCCAGGATCTGTATCTGACGGCAGTAGGGTGCCTGAACAAAAGCATCAAAGAAGATGGTCAGGATAAGAGGCTACGAGAACAGTGAATTGTAGACTGTTCATGGTAAAGTGAGCACTTTTGAGGCCCTAGTTGCTTTTTTTCTTTCAGCCATTCTTTTTATCCTTTAACAAGCCTTTTAAATAAATATGGTTACGTAGATAATAAACACAGTGTTTATTCTACAGCACTCGGAAGTTACGGCTAAAATAAAATATATTTATTGACTATTATTCCAAGTGAGAGGGCTTTCAAAAGTGCTCATTTTACCGTGGATCGTCTATAGTGAGAAGTGCAAAGTTTCAGGCCAACAACAGTAATAAAGAACGAGACGTAAAAACAAGATGGAAAAGGACCGACATCGAGGACTCACGATTGGCTCAGTTATTAGTCATTGTCGTGGTAACACATTTTTAGAGCAGCTAGGCCCACTTGGCAGGCACGAGTGGCCAGGGCCCACTTAGGTTTTCACATTGAGGTGAACGTAAAGTTTTTATGCTAAGGAAAATATACATGTATAAGTAAACCGCGTCGTATTATTTCTAAGCACCGCCTTATTGGCANAAGTTTTTATGCTAAGGAAAATATACATGTATAAGTAAACCGCGTCGTATTATTTCTAAGCACCGCCTTATTGGCATTTCGGGGCACAGGTCCCCAATAGGCCCACTACAAGACACAGGTATCAGGACGACAACGATATCCATCACCCAGGGAACGGTGTACGTCTGGGCGGACGATCCTACAGCCCTGAGAACATTGGCAACACCATCTAGACTCCGCCTGTCGATGGCGTCTGGTGCCCAAGTCGGATTACCCCAACACCTTCATCCATTCATTCCCACCACGTTAAGATCTTAAGCAAGGCTTTCAAAAGTGCTCCGTTTACCATGAACTGCTTACAGTGTAGTTATCACTATAGTGAGACAAAGTGAAAGAAACGCAAAGATCATCTATTTTAATATACTGGATACAGTTATGCATAGGTTTGACCACCGATTCTCCGGGAGTCAAGACGATATGGATCAACACTTGTGCTTCAGAAGACAGAAGTTTCTTTCACGAACAGTGAGGTGTTGAAACCTCTTATTAATAAATATCACACTTTTCTAAATGTTGACATTTTGCAAATCACCTTCTTTTGGCAAGAAACCTTCTTCAACTTAAGGTGCTTTCTTACCTGGAGTTATTTATGCATTTAAGGCCCAGACATGTCAGAGCAATAAGGGCAACACTGCCACACACATCAAGTGTTCAATCTCCCCTATGCACGACTCTGAAGTGGCATGCAGTGTTCACAATGTGCTGCTTGAACCAATGGAACTTTAACGGTTACTGTTATCATTTTACTGGCGAAAAGCACGTAAGCAAAGTTAACGCAGGTTCCTAATGTAGTAAGCTCAAAGCAATTTTTAACAATGTTGGCAGGCACTGAAATAACATTTATTCTGTCCTTTTCTGGTGTATGTTTTCTTTTCGTAGGCTAACTTATTGAGGACATGTTCAATAGTTTCGTCAAAAAAAAACTTGTATTTGAAACAAGTTGCAACACAGTTCCAACACCAGATAGGCGACCACCTTAGCAAGGATTCACCCTCTCTTACAGAACTATCTGATGGCACATTGAAGGTGATTATTCTATTAAAAATTTGTCTCATTTCCAATAACTACGTTCTCCAACAACAGATTACTCTAACGTTCTAAAGAGTATCATCAATAATTTTTGATGATACTCTCCTCTCTAATGATTTAGACTGTGGAGTAGGAAGCAGTTAAGAAAACCTCTCTTGATAACTTGTTAACCCGCGGGTAGTCGCGCCTGGGTCGGAAAGACCCAGTACTCTAGTTTGTGTGTCATAACTGTTTTTGTGTTNTTAACCCGCGGGTAGTCGCGCCTGGGTCGGAAAGACCCAGTACTCTAGTTTGTGTGTCATAACTGTTTTTGTGTTAACTCATTCGTGTCGTCGCGCTAGGTACCTTCAAGTACCTTTATAGGCTATCGGCACACCCCGCCGCAGCTAGTTCCCACGCGGCGTTTGGATAATACAGACGTGTCAAGTGAGTATGGGTCGTTTCGAACCGTGCGCGACGTAATATGTAAGTGTAATTTTTCGATTTCAAAAATATTATTTCAATTTTATTTCTTTGTAGATATGGCGCGAAACCGTTTGAATGACCAAAGAATAGCAAACATTTTAGAAGAGGAAGACATTGAAGGTGAAATGTCTTCAGAAATTGAAGACCATTTGGAGATTGACAACTATGATTCAGATTCCTGTCAGAGTGGCGAAGATGAATTTCCTGAGNTTTGAATGACCAAAGAATAGCAAACATTTTAGAAGAGGAAGACATTGAAGGTGAAATGTCTTCAGAAATTGAAGACCATTTGGAGATTGACAACTATGATTCAGATTCCTGTCAGAGTGGCGAAGATGAATTTCCTGAGGACGATGAAGTTCCTGAGTCTGAAGATTTTCGTTCCGGCAATGTGTCTGCCAATCTGCTGCAAAGAAGACCCGATCTGAATGATGTGCCTCTGAGTTACATCCGTCAAGGTTACTACCTGGGTAAGAATGGTGCTCATTGGAATATTGAAGAACCTTCAAGAAATGTTCGCACCCGTAGTCACAATGTCATAAGCCAAGTACCGGGGCCAATCAATGAAGCAAAAGATGCACTTACGCCTTCCGACTGCTGGTGTCTTATTTTTCCTGACAGTTTATTAGAACTAGTTGTAACATATACTAATATGTATATTGATACTATCCACGACAGATTCCAAAGAGAAAGAGACTGTTTGCCAACGGATGTGATGGAGTTGAAGGCACTACTTGGGCTTCTTTATTATTGTGGAAAACTTCGTGGAGCTCACTTGAATACTTTAGACTTGTGGGCAACTGATGGCACTGGATCAGACTTATGCATTGCTACAATGTCTCGCCAAAGATTCCACTTCTTACTTCGTTGTCTGAGATTTGATGATCTGAATACACGAGAAGAAAGGAGACAAAACGATAAATTGGCAGCAATCAGAGACTTCTTTATTTAATTCGATGCAATTATAAAAAAACATTACTCTTTGGGAGATACAGTGACAATCGATGAAAAGCTTGAACCATTCCGTGGCCGTTGTCCATTTCGTCAATACATGCCCAATAAGCCCGCCAAATATGGGATTAAAATATTTGTAATGGCTGACTCAAGAACTTATTATACTGCCCGTCTAGAAGTTTACACTGGCAAGCAAAATGGAGGGACACATAGTGTGAGCAATTCTGCGTCCGATGTGGTAAAACGAATGGTTGAGCAAATCAGGGGCTCTCATCGGAACGTGGTGATGGATAACTGGTTCACAAGTTTCCCGTTGATGACCGAGTTGTTTGAAGATTATGGACTAACAGTTGTAGGAACTCTTCGTAAAAATAAACCAGAAATACCACCATGTTTTGTTGTTACACGACGGCGCGAAGAAAACACCACATACTTTGGCTTTCAGCATAATTGCACGTTGGTTTCCTATTCGCCAAAGAAAAGAAAAGTGGTGCTTCTTGCTTCAACAATGCATCATGATGCGAAAATAAATCCTGATACTGGAGAAAAACAGAAACCAGCAATCATAACAGATTACAATGCTCACAAGTGTGGTGTAGACGTCGTCGATGAGATGTGTGGCACTTACTATGTCTCAAGGGTAAGCAAAAGATGGCCTCCAACTATATTTTTTGGACTCATGAATGTGGGAGCAATAAATGTGTATGTCATTTATAACGCAAACATGACTCGTTTACAAAAAGAAACTATAGCAAGACGCAACTTTTTGAAGGAAATCGCTATATTTCTGGTAAAACCACAGATAGAGAGGAGGTCTTCTATCACTACTTTGCCCCGACATATCCGAAACAGAATGTTTCAAGTACTTGGAAGAGAAGAAAATACAGACAGACCGGCCTTGCCAGGGTCTAGTAATGTGCGCGGACGATGTTCGATCTGCCCTACCAAAAAGGACAGAAAAACCAAAACGCAATGCCAAATTTGCTGTACTTATATTTGTAGAGATCATACTACATTTATATGTATCAATTGCAATCAAAAACTAAGCCAAAACTAAGATCAGATTGTTGTAACACTGACAGAATAAAAAATAAGAATTTGGAGACTGATTATAAAAATATGTTACGTATAATGTTCAATATTGTTCCACTATTTAGAAGATTGTTGATTATTTGTAATAATAAAAAAGAATTTGTTTCTAGATTATATAAACAAAGTTGAAGTGATTTTCTACTTCCTATATGGTAAAAAGTAACATTTACCAGTGACCTCTTGAATTTTATGTTTTATGTTTTTTTTTCTCTAAATGATGAACATTTGATATTTTTATGTTTGTTTTACTATCCTCTTTCTAATATATTTACAAATGATCTCGAAATTTCATTGAGTTATTAAAAACAAAACATTTAAAATCTGGGTCTTTTCGACCCTCGCGCGACTGTTTATGACTTAAAAAGAGACGCGAGTACCGCCGGGTTAATGACTTTGCTAATATGAAACTATGACCGTATCCTCAGTTGCATTAAAGGTTTTCATCTGTCAACTAAATTAAGTCTTTTTACAAACTAGAGTAATTTTTTATGTAAGTTGTGAATGTTTTCATCGGTTTGTATCTGCATCTATTTATCTAATATCGAAACTGCAAACGTATGAACACAGATTCCCACAAAAATTGGTATACAACAGGTGCAGAAAGCACAGCAAGTAGTTCAGGTTTAAAGAACTATTTTTTTTAATAACTGCATATTAAAATTACTGATATGAATTATTGTATATCTCAACTCGTTTGACTATACAGTTAACAATTTTCTGCCTATGTATGTCAAATTTACACTATCCATAACATATTTGTAAATTTTAAAAACAAAACTGAAGTATAGAACCTGTAATCAGATCAGTACAAAGTACGAGTTTTGTGTAAACTGTCATTTTATATGCTTTCAAATCTTTCAAATGTGCATTGGTAAAAATCACGTAAACGTCAAAGCAATGAATTTAAAATTGTTACATATGCCAATAATTGGCATTTGAAAACTTTTATACGATTTTCAATTTTACCCTTTCCTGCATTCTGCCCCAATTTTTTGTCCCATGTCGTACACACTATAATTTCCCATTTGTACAGTTTCCTCCATTTTATACTCTTTACTCTCATCCCTTTATTTTGGAAGTGTTAAATTGTTGTACCGTAAACAGATGACCATGAAACGTAACTGAAAATCGGAATATGTAGATATATAACTTTGGCTCCCATCTTCGCGCCGAGCCACAGAACAGCACGTTTACTCATTTTTGTGACATGGAGCTCTTGTATACCTACTACGAGGTCGATTCTGGGTAGTTTGGCATTGGTATGATTAGGTAACAAGTTACCTGGAGCAGCGGTAGAGAGTGCAAAAAAATTTACACAGTCTGTTAGCTGTAGCAGACTGTAATTTGACATGTATGCAAAACATTTGAAAAGACTGATTCAGGCAATCTAAAAGTTTACACTACAGATTTATCTAGGTATACTGTACCAAGTTCTTTGTTTATGCTAGTTTTCGCAGACCGCCAAACGCTTTCTTCTCGGGTTCTGCAATTATGTGATCTGCACGCTCGTACCTTTTTGTTTTTATTGCAAAGTATTAATGTTTATCTTTTCTAACAGTATACCACTTATGCAGAACCAATTACAGCAGACCGAATTAAATCTCTGACAACAACAAACTCATGTCGGCGATAAATGATAAAACGCAATTTAACTCACTTCCCTTCCTCTACTCACCATGCAATATAATGCTTCACACAGAGTTCTTATCTTGCCGGAAATCCAATGAAATATCTGCTGTGAACACAATGGCCTACTTTACATTAGGATGGGCGGATGAAGTTAAGTGCCATCACATTATGGTCATTCATACTCCCTCTGTATTGCGTTTATTTTCCAAAATTAATACCAATTGTTTTATTTCATAATAAAAAATTTTTAATTTTCCATACTACACCCTAGTTAAAATAGACAATAACAATATGGGTTTTTTGCAACAGCGAATATAAAATACACAAACAAATACACGACACCCATATACTCGTACATAATGTTATAGCTAACAAATTGGGTACCAAAAATATGGTAAAAAAAATGCAGTTTTAAGAAGGGTTACCAGACACACAGGATAAAACGAGAGGGCATTCACTTCAGGACAAGAATACATTTCGTTAAAAAAGGAGGACAATGCAATTTCATTGGCGCCAAAAATTATTTATACTGGGGAAGCATACACTCAATTTTTTTGTACATAGCTTAATCTTGATAATTCTGAAGAAAATAGTTTAATCAAATCAAGCATTATTTCGTGCAAACAATTTTCAAAAATTTAATTAGTACCATAAAATAACGTTCCCATAATCCGTTAACGTGAAATATGAAATCTAGGTACAAGCTCATATGCCTGCAGATGTTTTACACAACAAAACCTTTTAATACACAAATTGCAGTGTAAAACTTTTTTAGGTAATATATTTGAAAACAAATTATAAACATATTTTACATGGTTTATGAAAGAACACATGGGCATTTCTATACAATTAACTATACGAATTTTGACAACACTACTACAGCAAGTTTTGCTGCACAAAAATTAATACCAAAATAATTTAATTAGTAGACAAACATTAATTTTAACCAGATAAAAAAAGCCGGACGAAAATCTGGCTGGACGCAAAGAAATGTGCCCACCTTTCACCCGATGCCTGGTAACCCTGGTTTTGATCCAAGTATGTATAAAAATTCTTACTGGTAATAAATAGGTTATGGATCAAATCACAACCTAAGAATATTTCTGGGAATGTTTTTTTTGGCTTCACTGTAACTTAACCAAACCATATGCCCACAAGTTTTTCACAGAACAAAAAATTCATTTTATCAACTCACACCTGACTGATAAATTTCCTTCACTTTGTCACATTTACATGAAGAAGGAAAATGTTTCTTTTTCGAAAATGTTTATTCATGTATGTAAAGTAAGACATATTTTTAGTTTTATACAAAAGTACATATGATGCACCACGAAAAAGCTGAAGTTCAATCAACAATATGAAAGGAAAATATTAAATACAGGTAACATCCTCATGACTTAATATAACCATGGATAACAAGCACACTGGGGAAACTAAATGTAAATTAGCTGACCTTTCAACTATTTTACACCACACAGAGATTCCAATTTGAGTTGACAAAAATCATGAATCCACATCTGTAGTCACACACAAAACAAACAGAACACGTAATAACGTAGTCACATACATACAAAACAAATAGAACACATAATAACGTAATCACATACAAAAAAATTATAACACATAAAACTGTAATCACACACAAAACCAACACAACATATAATAAGATACCTTTTTTATCATTTAACCAATGAACTTAAAAAGTGACTGATATATATAATTTGCACTGATATCTACAAATTACCTTGATATTCATGGCCAAAATAAAAATAATTTTTAAAAAACAACAATAATAAAATACTGAGCCAACTACACCTAAATACTGACAGTCTAAATACCATGAACATCCTTTAAAACTTAACATTCTCATTTTTAGCAAGGTATCAAACTGAGGATTCAAAATTCTTAATGAAACCTTAAAAAAAGATAAGTTCTCAGACTTAAAGATATGACTGAAGAAATTTACGAGACACAATCTTCCGTTTGTTCAGAACTTCTTGTATATAACTTATTAGCTTACAATACATACTGTTACCACTAACATGCCGTCTATTTTTTTTTTAATATTTTACAATACACTGCCAATGGAATTAACACATAAGTCCAACTTGAATGTTATTTTTAGGAGTCAACTAATTTTTCTTGCAACAAAAAATCTGATGTTTATATTTTAACCAAAATTGTTTACAAAGACAGGTTAATGCACACTGGCATCGGGATGGTTCACAGTTATATGGTCGTAAGTTGCATTTAAGGAAGCAAAGCCACGAGAGCAAAAAGGACACTTGAAATTTCTCTCCGATTTCTGTTGAGGCATGCCCGTAAATGAATGCCACCTAATGTGCTGTCTACACCCTTGCAAAGTTATAGTGCGTTTATCGCAGATGTTGCATTTGTACCCGTCCTTAGTTTTGCAGGGGACGGGGTTCTTACTTGAAGGATTCGTGTCTAACCGTTGAAGAACTTCACTTACCGCACTACGGGTGGAACCGACATCTGAAGTATCGGTGCATGTTTTGTGAACCTTCATGTGGGAGTTGCGAGCATTCATAGAGAGGAACAGTCCAGGACATAAAGGACACTTTATCTGTGGTGAGGTTTCACTGTTGCAGACGTGGATCTTGAGTGCGTCCTGATTTTCAAAAGTTTTGCTGCACGTGTTACAAGAAACCTGATTGTGAGCCTTCATATGAGACACACAAACATCTTCGGACAGAAACTTCTTGTGGCAGACCTTGCAATCGAAACTCTTGGAAGCACCTACGTCGTGAATTTTCTGATGCTGCAGCTTTGCCTCTTTAGAGCTGAACGACTTGCCGCAAACGGAGCACTGAAAGATGCCGATGATGGGACGTGCTGCGGGCCCCTCCGAGTGAACCTGAAGATGCGCTTCCAGTTCTGCGTCGGTGGTGAACACTTTGCCACAAACATTACACGAAACGATCGCGTTCACATTTTTAACTCCCTCGCAGGTCTTCAATTTCTTGACTTTACTTGTGGCGACATGTTGCCTCCTGTGGATAAGATACGCAGACATAGAATTAAGCACTACGTTACACTGCTTGCACTTGCGCCCTGCCCACGTACTGCCGTCCATCGACAGTAACTGACGGGAAATGTTCGACTCATCGTGCGACTTGCCACCCTGTGGCCTTTTATGAATTTTAACGTGGTTTAAGTATGGACTAAGTTGTTTGAAAACCCTAAGGCAATATTCGCACTTAAAACTGGAAGCAGAAAATCCACTTTTCTTCTTGCGTGTGCCACTCACCTCGCTAGACAATCCTTTATTACTAGCAACGCCTTTCCGATGAAGATTTGTACTGAAATTATGAACAAGCATGTGGTTTCTAAAATGGTCAGGATTAAAAAAACTTTTCGCACAAACTGCACACTTAAACTCGTTCTCTCCAGCACACACTTGAAGAGACTCGCCACTTGTCGCTTTGTGTGTTTCCCTGTGCGAGGCCAGCATGAGCTCGCAAACAAACCTCATGCCACAGTCGCAGGGATGCAGATCTTCCTCTTTGGTGCACGCAATCACTTTGAAGTGGACAGTCTGGTGCTCTGCCAGTGCCTCCAACGATTTGAAACTGGCTTTGCACTGAGGGCACCTTTTAAAAGAAAGCACACAGTCACCTTGTGATCTGTGTTTCGCGAACGTCGCCTTGTCGTAGAAGTACTTGGAACAGAGCTCGCAGGTGTAAGACATCTGGAATGCACAGAGGTGCTCTCGCATCTCAAGTCTGTCCGAACTCTTGAAATCACACGTTTTACAAACAAATTTTTTTATCCCAATCGGTTTGGCAACAGGGACATTACTGTTCTGGCTGCCCGAGTCCACACCTGGCAGAGGGTTGACTTGGAGGACCGGTTGCATCGCAGTTTTCGCCGTTTGAAACTGCAAAGACAAATTCTCTTCCACTGCAACAAATTCCTTCTTGATCATTTTGGCTTTCAAAATAGGAGCTGGTTCATCAACACCTTCCTTCCTTTTCTGTGCAACACTACAAAATAAAACTTTTATCAGTGATGAGAAAAACAATCAACTATAATAATAACAGTAATGACCCTAACAACTTACATAAACACATTGGTAATAAAGCCTAAGAGGAACATGCAACACACATGCTAAGGAACCCCAATCTAGGTTACCCAGTACGGTACAAAGAAAACTGCTGTCAAACTACAGAAGTTCAGAACAACATTTTGATTCATGGAAATGTAATAATGTGAAGGGCGGACAAAATCATTGTTAAAGAAGACTGCATTATAAAACTTTCCTTAAATAAGAATTAAAAACAGAAACTGTGCCATCTCTTTGTCTCAAGGTCAGCATTCCCAATTTGTGAGAAATTACCCCTTTTTTTTTGTACACGTCAGTCTGGGATGTCTGCAACTTCTGGATAAAAACTCACTGTTTCACCTATTGTGAAGTTGAAGTCTGCTCATGAACGATGTATTCACAAACCCATGCTGATTACAAATTCAAACTTGGTGTACAATTAGCAGCTTTTTTTTTTTAATTACAGTTGACTCGCGATAGTCCGACACTTAACAATCCGACACGCTCGGTAGTCCGACGCGCCTGTTAGTTTAGTCACCCGAGCTTCATTTTGAGCGCTTTGTTTACCATACCGTTTGCCGTTCCTGTCCCTCCGCATGCCTACTCAGTTGCTTGTTTAGACGTCCAAATTCAGTTTCGTCGCAGATGTGTTAGTGCATTGTTACAGTACGTATTTTTGTTTAAAGAGTGATATTATAGTGTTGTGAGTTGTTCAGTTATACTGTATAATGTAGTATTGTAATGGCGAGCACAAGTTCCAAAAGAAAAACCCTTAAAATGAGCGAGTTTCCTCAAGTTGAGGACGCTCTTTACACCTGGTTCAAACAACAAAGATGCAGACATGCACCCATTTCAGGAGACATTTTAAAACAAAAAGCCCAATTTTTTTATAATGAAATTACAAAAAAAACCGACTTCCGTGCAAATGATGGTTGGTTTGAAAATTTCAAAAAGCGCCATGGTATTCGATTCCTACAGGTGAGCGGAGAGAAATTGTCTGCTGACGAGTCTGAGATTTCTGAATTCATCCAGAAACTCAATGTAAAAATCACTGAACTAGGCCTAACACCTGAACAAGTTTATAACGCCGATGAGACGGACAATTGGCGTCAAATTCCATGTAAGACGTTTGTCACTAAAGAGGAAAAACATGTTTCTGGAAGAAAACTTCAAACAGAACGGATCACTCTAATGGTATGTGCTAATGCTTCAGGAAGTCATATGTTAAAACTATTGGTTGTGGGGAAATCAAAATCTCCCCGTGCATTTAAAAACATTAAGGTTGAATCTCTGCCAGTTACGTACATGAGTCAAATTCGAGCGAGGGTCACTAAAGAAGTTCTTCATGATTGGTACACTAATAGTTTTGTCCCACAAGTAAAACAACACTTGAATGAGAAAAAGTTGACAGTGAAGGCTATTATCTTATTAGGCAATGCACCAGGACATCCTGACAAGGAAGAATTGAGAGTTAAGACAGCTGATGGCTATATAGAGGCTTTGTACTTGCAAAAAATACAACCGCTCTCATTCAGCCGATGGATCAAAATGTTATCAAGACTCTCAAGGCACATTACAAGAGCCTACTTACGGATATCGTAAGTCAACCTAACGCAGACATCGCATCCCTCTTGAGAAAATTTAACATCAAGGATGCCATTGTCAATGCAGCATTTGCTTGGCGTCAAGTAAAATCTCTTACATTAATAAAATCTTGGAAAAATATTTGGCCAGAAAATCCACTTCTTCTAAAGAAAGATGACAACAAATCTCAAGACAACAATAACGACTCTGAACCAATTTTGGAGGCTGCACTTGCAATTTGCAATGAAATTGAAATTCCACACGATACAGTGGAAGACTTAAAAACATGAGTTTTAGATTATAACCTTGACGCTGATCTCACAGACGAAGAAATTATAAAGGAAATCACAGAACCTGTTGACAACACGATCCAGGAGACCTCGGAAACAAGATACACTGTCAACTGCTATGAAGCTTCATCAGCTGCAAACACTTTGTTACGATGGTGTGAGGAGAGAGGATCTGACTACGAGCAAATATTAATGTCAAAAGACATTCAAGAACAAGCATTGACTGACAGTTTACGTAAGAAGAAACAGAAGACTATCCCAGATTTCTTCAAAGTGTATATACATTATCGTATGTATGCCTTTCATTTAAAAATTTTGTTTAGTTTTGTTTTTGTACTGTATAATATGTAATTCATGTTTTTAAAACATGTACGTAAATGTTTTCTCAACTTCTTTGTACTCACTTTGTAAAATTAATTGTGTTCATAGCCTATTGTCCTAAATGGTTCAACATACCAAAATGACTGTAATTCCTGTAACTTGCTGCTTACTCATAGAGTTTTAAAAAACCACTTTTGGTAATCCAGACACTTTCAGTAATCCAACACCCTCTCTGTCCCATACCTGTCGGATTATCAAGGGTCAACTGTACTTAGTACATTTTTTTTTTTTAACTCTTGTAAACTTGCAACAAAAATCTAGACAAGACAAATATTGCGAAATGGTTATAGTTTTCCATGTCGCTGCAAAATGACGACTTAACCGTGTTTGGTGAAGTGGCTAAACAAGTTGTAATGTGGCGTATGCACATTACGTTTAAGCCACATTACATTGCATGGAGAGTTGGGACTTTAACTACGTGGGTGTGTAAAGAGCTTTATCGTGGAACACCCGGTCTCCTGCACTACAGTCGGCAAGCCGGTACGACTTGCCCCTGCGGCCGGCGAAGAAAGACCGAGCAACGTTTTCAATGGAAAAGTTTGCAGTTCCATTAAGTGTGCTCACTCCTGCTGGCTCTTCCAGTGACCGTGGTCGCCCCTTTACATCCGAGGTTCTACTCTGTTCTGCTGCGCGCTGGCAGGGCAGGTGGAGTGTACATGTACTGGCACTTGTGGTTTCTGAGGCACTCGACTTGGCGAGGTCACCATGATACATCATAGCTGGTCTTCAGTTTTGACGTCGTCACTCTAGTCTTGCTCCACGCAACCCCAGTCAAGGTATGTACGACATTTGGTGTTTGATGTACGGTTTGTAATGTAGCAATTTGTCTTCGCAACTCGAATATTGTAAATTGTTTGATTAAGCTTTTTCTGCATTTTCTTGTGAGCAAAATTAAGTTATGGTTGGCAGACTACGAAACAGGGCTTGGCACCACGGTGGGATGTCCTTTTATTTTTTCTTTTGAGTTCCCCTTTGTTTGGTTTTTTCTTTTCCTTCTTTGCAATTTGGTTTTCCTTGGGTGTACATATCACTTCCGAGCCACACCCTGTGCAATTAATCTGACCATAAGGGGTACGACTATTGAAGGTCATTTGCAACAATTTTTGATGTGTATATTAACCCATATTCTGCTACCTAGGCTTACGTTGCAGGTTTATATAGTGCCCCCTTACTCTCTGGTTAAATTTTCTATTGAGGGGTATTTTGGCCAGGAGCATACAGTTATCATCATTCATTCACACTTGTATTTTTAAAAAAAGTCGCTTGTCATGTATATTTACTATAATGTTAAAGTACCATAATGTAAAAGTTTATTATTTGTCCATGTGAGACTGGTAATTATAAGGCCATCACTGTGCACCATAATCTAGTTACCTTTTTGCTATTGCAGTTTTTTTTTAAATTTATTAGTCTTACCAGTTATATCATATTTTGTACAGCCTGTCTCTGTAAATGTGTTAAATTTTTGTAATTTATGCTTTTCATTTACATTCACGTACCCATGGCACCTATACACCCTGCCTTCCTTCCCCTGTGTCTGTGGGAACAAGTAATTGGTTACAAAGTTACCTACCTTTTGTAACAACAAATTTCACTAAGACAATCACTGTCCTAATTACTGTCTTTATGCTAGCCACAGTCACTTAATCCTCGCCTGTTAGTTACACACATATGATCATAATGTCCATTGCTATACATTAACATCACTTCAAATTTCTGCACTTATGCATCCATTCCCACTTTCCCATAGTCCAGCTAGTAATTCTCCCTCTCTACTCACCCGAAGACTTCAATTACTGGTTGCTGCATCGTAGCTTGTCATTCCAATGGCAACACACACCTGGCGCAAATAGCAACACATGACTCCAGAATCCTGACACAGAGGTACACCACGGCTTATATAGCTGAGATGACCTGGCCCAGAAGGTTCTTCCACCTCGCCACCTCGCATCACGCAGAGGGGGAGGTGGGGTGAGTGAGTGAAGAAATTTGGAAAGCTCTTAACAGCGAGGTCTTGAAGGCCAACGAGGGTGATTGAGCTGAGTATGGAGCAGCGCCGGAATGGAGGGGCAGGGGAAACAGGAGATCCCTGAAAAAAACCCACAGACCAGCTGCATACGATTCCCACATGCGAAAATCCACGAGTGACCGGCCAGGAATTGAACCCATTCGCCTTGGTGAGAGGAGAGCAGGCTAACCGCTCAGCCACCGCAGCCCCAGGAGGTAAGGTGATGACCATAAAATATGTGCAGCAACTACCCAAGACATTCACTCTGCCAAGGATGGAAGCAAAATCAGTCCAGATAGCATTTATTGCGGCAGGCATCAGTGATACATAGCATCTCACTTGTAACTATGCACATGCCTCTCTAGTTACCAGTAATGCCCTTGGAGCACTGCTTCATATAACCAGGGGGTTGGGAGGNCAGGGGGTTGGGAGGGGGGGCAAGGGAAAAATGTGGAGCGGCTGCACATAACACTGCCCCCTCTTCAAGCCTGTTCGTCCCTAACAGACTCTGCAACATCCAGACTTTTGATAACAAATCGCAAAGACCACATCATTGATCTGCTTCACTGGTGATGCATGCCATTGCTTTTATTTACATAGACTGACGATTATTTTTTTTATTAAACTGGCACATTTCGACCATTGAAATAACATACTGTATTTACATAAAATCAAGCACTTCAATATAATATTTTGCTGAATGAAAATTAATTTCACATGTACAGTTAGTGATTTATTACATTTTAAAATTTACAAAAGTTTTTAATAAAATTTTAGAAAAAGTAGCGAAAAACAGAAATTACCTTACCAAAACTGAAGAAATTATGGAAACACGACCTTCAAAATGTTAATATTATCTTCATTATAAAACTTATTTTTGTCTGCAATAAAAGAGCTTGGGCTTGATCTCAAGGTCAAAGCGTGGGAACATTCAGTAGGCTTGCACGGGTTCAGCTCAAACTCAACATTCCAGGCTCGTCCCAGGCTCGCAGACCTCTCATCATTAGTATATTATTTTGTGTCCAGCAACAAAAAGGGATTAGTATTCACAATAATAGGTTTTAAAGACTAAAAAAATCCAAGTAAAAAATTTAGAATGAGAAATTTTCACCACACAGCGAAGCTTAGAGTTTTCAGCACAGGAATGCACTCTCCGAGAAACAACTGTCAACACAGAAAGCTGCTCTGCAGAAAATAGCTTCTAAGTGTTATATAATTATCATAAGTTCACAGAAATACCAAGCTGGGAAAGGATTGGCTGTGAGAGGTAACTTGAATAGCGAAGGTAATTTAATGGAACCCTTAACATTAAAAAGGACAGATGTACCCCAACATGACGAGCTGGCTAAAGCAAGATTAATGGAAAACAACAAACTCCGAAATAAAGACTCAAATGCTTAATGTATTCTGAAATGAAATTGTCAATATTTAATTCAACAAATTAAAATAAGATAATTTTCTCAAATGTTTTCTGCCACACGTGCCAATGCTTGAACAATAAGACATTTGTGTGCCCCAAATAACTTAAAATTTGGAACCACTTGAAAGCATTCTGAGCTTTCACCAAGCATCAAACTACTTGTGACGCAATCTCACATGCCAAACACGACATTATATTGAGGCTACAATAATTTCTTGCTTATCTTCATGGAAAGTCATAAAGGAGAGTTCACATAAAGACGCTTAGGCATTACTGTATTTTAGAGAAACTGCTATTGACACTATTAATAGACTGCGGGACAAACTGTTTTAATTTGGTAGGCGATGATGAAGTGTTGTAAAGTAACAAATACCATAAAATGTAACTTAATTAGAGTTATGAAGTTGGTTAATCAATAAATGAATAAAATTAAAATCAATTTTTTCCCACGTTGTAGAGCAATCTTCGTATGACTCTGTACAAAACTTACTTGGATCCTTAGGAAATTGCAGATTGAGAAGATTGTTGGCAAATATGGTCTACCGCTGAGGACCTTAGAGGAATTATTTGCTCAAAAACTTGAAAAGGCAAGTGGAGGTTATATACATTTCAAAATGGAACTGCCTATTCGGGATTTTTTTTCACAAGAGAAGTACAGCTAACCTTGAGTTTCTCAAGAAAAGTTTCCAAGGAAAACAACAAAGTGAAACTAATGAAGTCTGCAAATATTTTGTCATTATGCTCTTCAGAAAACACTTTCACATGATCACTTCTAAACAGTGTTTGCATGCTGATAAGAAATTACTGGGAATCTCAATATCCAGCCACTCCCATGTTCAAGTGTAGTGAAGCCGCCACTACAATCGACAAGAACTTCAGCGCACAGTACAATTGCGTTTGAGAAAGACCACGCACTTTAGGAGAGAGGATTTGTAAGTTATATATACAGTAAAGCACCAGTACAACGAACTTCATTACAACGAACATTTCATTAGTACGAACAAACCATTTGNAACTTCATTATAACAAACAAGTGGTAATTTGGGTCCCTTGGAGTTTGTTATAGCGAAGCTTTACTGTACCATGATATGAGAGTTGAAATATCAGTTTGACTAGCCTGAGAACAAATACCACCGACTGACTGGTGAAAACTGTTTTGATACTACCAACTACCCAGAAATGGACACATCAATACAAGTGGAACTTGGAATGTTCCTAAAAAACAGTACAGAAGGTTTCTAGTGTGGAAAATGACCATGGAGATATGCAAACAAATGAAAGCAGAAGTACGATACTTGTTTTCTAATGTGGAACACTTTGTTCGGCTGCGGCTGGATTTAACCAGCTTGTCGTGAGGTAAAAAGATGTTTCAGCTCTCTCAGACAGCTGAAAAAGATATTTGTATTCCTCAATGACTCAGAGGAAACTGAATAACGCCAACGTATGTTATGTTCACAATGACATCTTGGACTTGGTTCACATTAGAAAAGTTGCTGCAACGTATGTCTCCAGGACTGAATTAAGAAAAGTGGCATTTGGGCGAGTTTCATCCCAGTTAAATTGTTATTTTTTTGTTTGTTTGCTGGGAAGTTGAATATCATATAAAGTGATTAATCAAATTTATTAAGACATAATTAAAGCACCGAAGAAAAATAGTTCAAAGTGGCAGTTTTGTTTCAACTTAATTATACCCTTTCTTTTTTGCCCCAACTGAGCAAGAGACTTAACTACGGGCACAATAATGTAACACCAAATCACCTTGTAGCATAACATGTTCAAAATCTAATTTGAAAATTTGTCCCAAATGCTCATTTACAAAAAAATGAGCTGTAAGAAGACTGCTTCTTCCCTCCCCTCTTTTTGAAGTACTATACTATCTCTCGGTGTCATCTCGTATATTGAGAAACGTTGCATGTAAAACAATATATGATTTAACTATCTCGTGTAAAACATTATATGATTTGATCATCTATTAATCATGTTTTGGTAACTTACGTAATTCTTTCTTAATATCTCATTAAAGTAACTGGTTGAGAAATTTTTTTTTATTAATATGATTTTTTTTTGCTGACACCTAAATAATTATGAACTATTTACTTGTAATATAATAATTGTGCATGCCGCTGTCTGTTACACAAACGTAATTGAATGTACGAAAACAAAATAAGATTTATTTATTATGTGATGACTCAATTTTTATGGATGAAAGTAACTGTAATTTTAATATAATTTTAAAATTGTAATAACAGACATCTCCATAGCTTGCTTTAGTAGCAAGGATGTGTGTGCTTACACGAGGCTGCGGTTGTCATGAGTCACGAGGGAGCATGGCTGCCACGTGTCTTCGCACCTCATGACCCATAGGTGGCGAGGCAAGTTCATGTATGTGGCGGAGACGCGCTGCTCTTGATCATTCTGTGCTTGGTCTTCAGCGAGGTAACATNATCATTCTGTGCTTGGTCTTCAGCGAGGTAACATCGAGGGTCGTCAGCACAGGAGGAGCTTGTGATATTTAAAAAGACATTGGCCAAACTGGGCCATATCTATAGTGCATTTTCACTAGATTTGTTTTAGCCTACGTTACGTAATGAAGGCGGGTTGTGAGTAAAGAGTATGTAATAGGTAGGCTTTTATAGCATGATCTGTACTTAATAAGGAGAAATAATGGATTGGCGGTGGGCTCTACAACCCTACCAAGGTAACAGTTTTGTTTAAGGGTTCAGATCACAAGTGCGTACCATACCTTGTTCACTTTTAACTTTTGTAACATATTAAGAGTACAAATAAAGAGAAGTATCCGGTCAAGTTTAAAGACCACGAGTACATTCCGGGGACGCTATTTGGTTAGCTTGATTTTGTGTGGCGAGATGGCTTGATAATGGAAATAAATATTTTATTTTATTATGTGTAGGAATTAAATTCATTAGTGTTTAGATGTAATAGGAATTTGGGCAGCACTGTGCGAGATATTTGGTTGTTGATGTTAGAAGAAGTTAGTTTTGAGAGTTAATAGTTTTGTATTGATACTTTAAAGGAAGTTGGATGCAGATGAACCAAGGAAAGAATAAGACATAGATTTGTTGATGTAATAATTTTTTACGAGTGTAAATCAGGGTAGCATTGTGAGAAATTTTATAAATGCTGTTGAGACCAGCTCATGCTGCAAAATGGCGATGGTGTCTATTTTAAGAGTTATTGTTTTCTTTGATTCTGAAAGAATTTGATTAATTGTAGCNGCTGCAAAATGGCGATGGTGTCTATTTTAAGAGTTATTGTTTTCTTTGATTCTGAAAGAATTTGATTAATTGTAGCAGGAGTCGAGTCATGAATTATAAGAGTTTGTACATAAGAGGAGATTTGTTAATATTGGTTAAGTCATTTTGAAGATCTTATAAACAAAATAGATAAGGGTGAAATATTAAGGTTAGAGTTTGGGTCCCCTTTAGAGTTGGTAAGATAGTGAGTAATATAAATTGAACGTGATTTTATAGTTGTTAAAAGCTGTGAAGGATAAAAAATGTGTGCACCACAGTGAGCAAAGTGATGTAAGTATTATTACAGAAGTAATTAATAGATCTAAAACTGAAATTGAGGAACTGCTACTTGTAGAATAATGAAAGATCCCAGTGTAGTTATGCAAATAGTGTAGTTATGCATTACTGTAATTGTAGAATGTTTTGATAGAATAACATGTATAGAAAGTGAACAATGTCTCCTAGTTGAGATTGTACCACCCTGTACTCAAGTTATGCTGGCAAGGTGTCCATGATGTGGCACCTTCATGTCACATCACAAGTGGTGAGGACCCATCATCTCTCCTTTAGGTGGTACAGGTGCTGTACTTGTAGGCGCACCATGTTTCGTAGGTCCGCAATTTTAAGAGGTAGATGCGTGATGATTGGGGTACTTGAACATGTCACCTGACCTAAGGGGTTCTATTGTGTTCAGTCAGAGAACCCTTGAAGTTGACCTTACAGACTGGATGTCTAGGCACGCTCACCTTTGCCTTTGAGTAATCCTGTATACAAAGTCGGCCGGGTTGGCTATCAGCATGCTACTTAACAGCCTGTGTTGGCTAAGGCTTTTTGAGCGACTAGGACGGATGCTGACGCTGGCTTACCTACTGCAGGCTGGTGTCTGGGTTGGCTGGGGGCGGGTATCTGCTGGTAGGGTTCGGAGCCCCGTCCGGGGACGGCTGGTGTTCGACTGGTGGCCGAGCTGGTTCTGGCTGAACCTGGGGCCGCCTGGTTCCAGGCGATGGCAGTGGGCGGAGACGGCCGGCAGACGGCGTCTGCGATGCCCAAACCCACGGGCAGTCCAAGGCGTAGGCAGACTACGGTGAGGTGGGGTGTCCTGCTGGTCTTCTGGAGTGGCTCTAATAGATGTTTGGGAGCGGGGAGACCCCTGCAGTCAGCGGGCAGCTTGTGCCTGATTCCGAAGGGAGGAATAGCTGAAGGTTGACTGGGATGGTTTGCTTGACAACTAATTGGCTGTAGGAGCCGTAGTTGCTTTCTTGTCTACCCACTTTGTCCCGCCTAGTTGAGTGAAGGGCATAAGGTAGGTTCTATTTTCCAAAGCAGCAAGAAAGGGGGTAGGCGAAATAATTCCCTGGCTAGAAGTACCCAGAAGCAATGGCGTCTTGCAGCGTCAGCCATGTCGCTCCAACCGGCCAATTGCACGCAGTGAATGGAGTGGGTTAGCCGACTCGGGGTGGCACTACTGCTTCATCGTGAGCCACTTAGATGTGACTGGGTCACGCCTCATCAGACCAGGTGCTCCAACCGGCAGATTGCATGCAGTGGATGGAGTGGGTTAGCTGACTCGGGTGGCCTAATTGCTTCCTTACGGAGTGTACCTAGTAAGGTGCTCCACCGTACGTGTGTGCCAAGAGTCTTTGCGCACTTGGCCCACAGTATGGGTGGCCAGCAAACTTGTGATGTTTGATGATGTACGTGCTGCCCAGTCAAAGATGCCTGCAGTCCTACACTAATAACGGAAATCAGATTGGAAAGTCGCGGTCACCTGCCTACCTCTTGAGCAGAGAGGTAATAATTCACCCTATAATTAGAACACAGTGGTTAGACTCGAACATATTTATTCTACAGAGAATAAACACGGTGACCTGTACTAACTCCTAGGCTCACGTGGTTCTCAAGCAACCAGCGGATGCAACGTTACAAACATGTGATGGGGACCTGTTATAAAATAAACTACCTGGAGCAACAAAATAAGGAAGCCGTGAGAACGGCTCTAACCCTACTGTTGACTAGTGTTGTCCTGAAGGGACTGGTGTAAATGCTCCCAAGTGGAGTGTGTAAACAGAGGTTGAAGATCTCTTCTAGCGGTAGCTGGTTCTCGTAGAGTCAAAGGGAGCAGAGAGCTCTAGCATGACTGTGGTAGAGCGAACTATCAAGGCAGAGCAAGAGCAATGACAACTGGTGTTCTGGGGACTCATCCAGCCTTATATACCATCAACAGTGTTCTTCTGCTTTCTTTGGCTTGGGCATCTTCGACGGCGTTGGCTCCTCCCTTCGTGGCAGGCACAGGCCTTGCTGTGCTCTCTTGGAGAAGAAATAAAGTGGGGTGGTTTCCCTGTGTGCACGTATCTGGCACTCGCTTAGGGGCAGGCTGGCTTCGTTGGGTTGGCTAGGCAGGGGTGAGTAACTGACATTTATATTTACTATAACTGGCAATGTATGGTCGTCTGTCGTTCTCTTGGGGTGTCCCAGGTTGGGAGTATGCCTGTCTGCTCTGGAGGCAAGCAGACTTGGGGTTTGATTCTCCGTTGGGTCACTGTGATGTCGCACGTGCTGAGTTGAAGACGAAAAAAAAGATTGCCAGTTACGCGTCATGCGTCAAGGTATTACTGTCATTTCTTATCAATTCTATGGTTAATCAGAGTANAAAAAGATTGCCAGTTACGCGTCATGCGTCAAGGTATTACTGTCATTTCTTATCAATTCTATGGTTAATCAGAGTACTAGGAATGCAAGTCATAGAGAATTGGTCAATAGGCAATGTCTTTCAGAGTGAAATAAGTAATCATTATGATNAGTACTAGGAATGCAAGTCATAGAGAATTGGTCAATAGGCAATGTCTTTCAGAGTGAAATAAGTAATCATTATGATGATGGTTGGCCTTATAAAATATGTATATTATGTGATATAAGACATAATTCCACTGTGAGAATAATTTACGAAAACTTGCACACATAGACAGTCATGAATATAATAAGTTATGTTGTGTTTATCACTTCCATGAGTTAGTAGGAAAGTAATTCATACATCTCTTTTAGCCTAGCCACTCATGGTTGATGCGTCCCAGGCTACAAAAACTCGTGAATTCACCCCTTTTGAAGATACGCTTGGCAGGACTAAACACAAAAATATATGCTCTCTCATCTCTGCAGATTGGGTTCCGGTTATACACAATTTAAAAAAATACCATGGTGACAGCAACCTTCCCCTTTTACCATCTTTTCGTGAGAATTCTTCTCAGCCATCGCCACTGGTTTAACGTGTTCGTACAGTTGACCATTAGGGCATCGTGACAAGCTATTCTGTGCACCAATTTATCAACTGTAAAAAAAAACTAGAAGTTACTGATAACTAATGAGCCTACTTTCCTATAAATGGGTGCAAATAAATTTTAGCGAAGTTCTTAAAAGCTTAGATAGTACGTAGGCGTTGAACGTCTCATTAACAGCAATATCATTAGAGATGAAACTAGAAACATGTCAAACAATACCAAGACAAAATACACGAGTGACTTATCCGGGATTCAAACTCAGAACAACTTGTAAAATTAAGCTAGCTTGAAATCAACTGCATCACGGAGGTAAGATTTGGAGCATCAACTTCAGATGTAATCAGTCTAATGTTTTAAATGATAGGGTTCACTAACCTGAAATATTTACACTGCCATCATTTGGAAAATAAGTGTGTGAGCCACCAGTTCACGCATACGCACACACTGTTGCAAACTTACCAAGGACACAACAAAACTAAAATCATATTTATTTATTATTCATCACATCGTCAGCAACACACCTCACAAGAATTACTCTAAATTATATAACTTGGTTGTTTCATTATAGATAAATCCATGGAAATAAGCATATAACCAAGTTATTAAAAACACAAGTATAAATGCAAATATGCTGGCCTAAATTCATAATCATCTTCCCTTTCCATTGTTTGCNGAAAATAAGTGTGTGAGCCACCAGTTCACGCATACGCACACACTGTTGCAAACTTACCAAGGACACAACAAAACTACAATCATATTTATTTATTATTCATCACATCGTCAGCAACACACCTCACAAGAATTACTCTAAATTATATAACTTGGTTGTTTCATTATAGATAAATCCATGGAAATAAGCATATAACCCAGTTATTAAAAACACAAGTATAAATGCAAATATGCTGGCCTAAATTCATAATCATCTTCCCTTTCCATTGTTTGCNCAGTTATTAAAAACACAAGTATAAATGCAAATATGCTGGCCTAAATTCATAATCATCTTCCCTTTCCATTGTTTGCGTAATGATTAAAATGGATTTCTATGGAACTGCAAATCTGTAAAGTTGCATTTTAAGTTGAATGTACTGGCTTCTTTTTAAAATGTTACATACGATTTATCATTCTTACATAGCCTGAAAATTAATGATTTTCCGTATGCCGTCAAATGGCGAATATTAATCCAAAAAGCGCTAACTTGAAAAATACTGTTTCTCTGGAATCAATCAAATAACTTTATGGGTCTAGTATATGTTACAACACGTAGTCTTTTGTTATCATGGGGTAAAAACATTTAAGAAATGATACTGTACTTTATTTGTAGACCACTTCAAATAGACTAACTGCTCTAACCTGTCTGCATCTGGAGCCAGCATGTCCTGCAACTGTGGAGCGCCATCTCCACTCTGCTGCTCAGGGAAGAAGCCATCTGAAGACACCTCATCCAGGAAAACTTCTTGGAACACATTGATGGCATCGTCGCTGTCGACTGCACCACCACTCACGTTGCCAGAGCGCGTAACCCGCGCCCCATGTGCCCCTATGGTGGGCTGATTCAGGACCATTCTTTCTGGATAGTTAACAGCTGCCGGTACCGTTCCATCCTGCTTTTTCGGAAGCGTAGATTTTATCAGGCATCTGGCCTTCTTCGAAACATCAGACGTGGCTATATCAGACAATGATATGGAGTGTACTTTGGTTTCTCTTCTTTTTTCTCCCTGCATTCACAACATATGATTATAAGCTGTTCACGTTTGGTTAAGCACTTTTGAAATAAACCATTGAACTACGTCAGTAGTATATAAAAGGACTGACCTAGAACATTTTATATTAATAATTTAATTCAAATTTTTTTAATTAAAAAAAATTATTTGTGTAAATAAATTTCAAAATTTTAAATTTTAAAAACAATAGAATTTAAATACAACTTGCATTTCAAAAATACACTTAAATTTGATTTACAACCTAAATATAAAAATCTGGAATTCGCCACTTTGAATTTTTACATTTAGGTTGTAAATAGAATATAAATAGTTTTTTTTTTTAGGCTGTATTTTAATATTTATTTAAACTGTATATCTCATTTAAATACAATTACTATATTTAGGCCGTAATTAAATTTTAATATTTGTATTGTATTAAAATTGTAAATACAAATGTCAAATTTAGGTTGGATCTAAATTTTTTTTAATCACTACTAACATTTTTTAATTAAAAAATTTAATTTAAAAATTTTTTATTTAAATGTCTTTAATTTAACACAAAATTATTTTTCAATCTAAAAAATTTAAATTAGAATATTGATAATATGAAATGGTTTAGATAATTCTTTTATATACTACTCAAAATATTTCAAGTAAAAATTAAAATATTTTTAATGCTATATAACTCGGAGCTGTAAAAAAAAAAATGCAAATTACCACCCTAAATATACACAATAAAATTTCAATGAAAAAAATTTTATATGTTGAAAATTAAATTTATTAATTTTAACTTTACCATTATATTCTATATATCATTTGATTATGAATTCTAATTCTTTAAAATTAAATTGATTATACCTTCTTAGGAAAATCACTATAAACTTATCATTTAATTTTAAAAAATTTGATTT
The DNA here is from genome assembly GCA_002778355.1 of Clitarchus hookeri. Taxonomy (NCBI): domain Eukaryota; kingdom Metazoa; phylum Arthropoda; class Insecta; order Phasmatodea; family Phasmatidae; genus Clitarchus; species Clitarchus hookeri. The sequence continues at coordinate 34,176 of NQII01001658.1, read as the reverse complement.
TAGTATCTTTTCTTTCTGTTTCTTGTAAATATGGGTTTGGTTGAGACCTGAATTCTGTCTCTGCGAGCAGAATGTTTACAACTTCTCAGTTTTGTATTTTTTTATTTTTGGTGACGTCATGTTATGCGTGAACTTTACTCGTGTACTGTCTGCAACCGTGTGTGTTAGTCAGTCTGACAAAGATGGCGGACCAGTAAAACTCATAACGCACGTGGTCCTCCGGAAAAAGCGATACTACGTGTGTTTTCGTAACAATATGTCTTGCACAAGAAACTCGCATTTGAAGTTTAATGTACGGCTACCATTTCGCATGAGGTCAGTATGTACCTTGGTTGAGTAAAAAGCTTGGGTACAGAAAATAATTTAACAAAAAAATTATTTATTGTGTAATACTATTACATAAAAATAATTTTTGCCCAGTTAGGAATTTGAATACAAAATGTACTCTTGTTAACCTGTGGCACCTTGACAAAGCTATTGCACCACACAGTGTTTCACTGAAAAATTACTTTAATATGCAAACAACAATCTGAATACACCATGTTGTAAATGAAGATCATCAAAAAGTAGCAAAAGTCTGTTCAGTTTTTAATATGTTCTGCCAGAGTTAACCAAAATCTAGATCTATCATTAAATCATTTTATAATACAGATAAATCCTTATAAAAACATTGGAAACACCGGCCTACGTGAGTAATATATTTTTTTAATTTTTGTAAGGTGAGGAAACGCACACATGCTGGAGCAGAAAACTACTTACCTGCACTTGGTAGTAGGAGTCTTGAGAGGTAAAGTTCTCCCTCATCGCTGCCCAGTACTTCTGGACATCAATATCATTACCATGTGGTTCAAGGTGACTTAGCAAAGAAGTGTTAACATCCATGCATTTCTGGCGGAACTCAAACACGGTCTCCAGCTTAAACAAACACTTGTGGCAGATCATCTTTGNGTCTCCAGCTTAAACAAACACTTGTGGCAGATCATCTTTGGCAGCGGATCCGTTTCATAAATCTGGAACACGCAAGTCGGCAAGAGTCAGCCTACCTATGTACGGTGCAAAAATTCACAACACTAAACTGGCAAAAATTACTAATGCACATCCTGTGGTCATTGCTAAATGGCATCCTCATATTGCATTAGGTTTAAACTGCTTGCATAAAGCCAAATCTGCGTACACAAAAGAGGTTTTCTTTATGGGCTGGAACAGTTTTACTTCTTTTTTTCTTAGTTCCTGTTAATGTTTCGAATTCCTAAATTTTGTTTTTGGTTCTGGTCCCTTCTGATTCCATCCTTTCCTTTGTCAATGGTGATGAATCTTCACAAGCATCCTTCAAATCTGTTTCATTAGTTTATAGAACTTTATTTACAATTAAATGCAACTGTGTCAACTCAGTTTCCAATTGGAAGGTGAAAAATGAACAGCGGCTACCTATGTATAGGAATAGGGTTGTAAAATTCTCAATAACAATCTTTGTGAGTAGGTCTATAATATACTAAATAATCTCAAGAAAGGGATTCATTTTTTAAATTTTGATTAACTTTAAAAGATGAACTTCCCAGAATAAAACTTTCGGTGCAAAACTTGAGCTTCCATCAAAATTCAAGATATTCACTAGAAATAATGGAGAAGAGAAATCTACATACATTTTGAACTAAAAAAAGAAAGAAAACACAATTTTCTTTATCTGTAAGAATAAATAAATAATTAATAAAAAATACTAATTGGAAAAATTAGATAACTATATGTAGATAAATACATTAATAAACAGGTAAATAAATGAAGCTAAATAACTAAATAAACAGTTTGGTACTGTTACAAGATAACAGAGCGTCATATTCCAGTTCATAAGGGATGGAGGGACGTCTTAATAAAAATAAAAGAACTAAATTTGATTTTTAATTTATTCACACTGTTGTTATTTACTGGAATAAAATTGTGTTTTAATACGATATGAAACAAGTAAGAGTTAATTGATTATTGTAACAAAATATATTAAATCAGGACTTGATTAATATTCAATTAATGAAGCTGTTTCAAGGAAAATTATTGTGCTGTCGATCAAACAGAACAATTACTTCAGTTATTAACATAATCACCTCTTTTTCACAAAACATGCAAAGGAGCAAATTACGTGGAAAGTTACTGAAAATTTCTGTTGTCTTTCTTGGAGAAATCATTTGTACATTTCATTCAATTTATTGCACCACAGCTAGCAACTGGACTGTTCCATGGGAGATTGTTATAAAGTTAATTTACTGCACCAAAATTTGTTACAAAATTAGTTGTCCAATTATGATAGCACAAAGTTTTAAATGAATGTTAAAAATTTTTAAGCTTGCAGGCAGACATTGACAGGATTCGGTCAAGGACAGTAAGGGATAAAATTAAGATAAATGCAAGGAAAACCAAGGTAGTGAAGTTTACAAGGAAGAAAGTGAAAAGCAGGGACATTTACAGATTAGAGGGGCAAGAGATAGGGGAAGTGGCAGAATATAACTAAGTGTCTTCACAGGTAATTAGTTAACAAAATTAATACTAAATATGTTAAGCATATTGATTTGCTGTTTTATTTTCAGTAATTATTTTTCAGTTCAAATTTTTGTTTGTTTATCATAGATATAACATAACATTAAGTTTCTTGGATTCGTTCTCCTTGTCTTTTCATACATAACAATTCCTCCCCCCTTTAGGGAGCTTAAAGAATTATAAATGTAGGGACATCTGAACAACACATTTAATTTGGCGGTAATTATGCAGTTTAGGGGCTTTTCTGTAAAAAAAAAAAAAAAAACTTAAAGCGTGGTATATTTCCACTCTACTAATTACGCAGAACATGAATATACTAGGATCATTAACGTATGACTAATTTCGTAATATGTGCCCACCTAACAGAACCTAACCTACGATTGTAGGGTTTTACACTAAACTACAAATTTAGGATTTGAGGGATTTAAAGGAACCATAAAACACACCAAAAGAATATCAATTTACTCATCTAGGTAGGCGGCTGGTTTAATTCCTCTGTCAACGGCCAATTCAACCTTACCTCACTCAAAGAAACACCATGTTTCACTAAAACTTCACATACGCGAATATTACGCACTGAAGTACTCGTTCATAGCCGAATATTAAGCACTAACACTCGTTCATAGGCAAATATAATGTACAGCAACACTCGTTCTTGCTTTCTCCGTTTTAAATCCGCCGGATTAGGACGACAAGAATCATGCTGGGAAAGACGCAATGGCGACTGACCTGTTCAAAAATCGACCGTTAAAATGCCTGTAATGACATCCGTGGCCGCTAGGTAGCGTGGGATCAGCAATGCGCAACCATTAATAATAGCGATCGACGTAAACACACCGGCCAAACTGCTCGTACATTTCTCAATTTTGTTAAATTTTTTTAAATATGTTCTACTCATTTAACATGACCCCCTCTGAAATATGAACAAGGTAAGCTGTGCAGAACCCATTAATGCTACTTTTGTTGGTCTAGACGTTTCGTCCAGAAAAGCCTCTAAACTGCATAATTACCAATTTGGCGAGTATAACTTCAGTGGAAAGCGTTGGCGTGATGTGATAATTGATGCACAATAGTCGAAGCCCCAGTGTCTGGATACTGATCATGATTTCTTTCTAGACTTATGGGAGAAGTCTTTGGTGTCGTTATAGAAGATGCATTTGGCCGGAGTGTATTATTGGCAGTTTCAGATGATGAACTTTCTGTGGTATTTGAACGAGGGTACAAATGTATTCTTCATGGGGGCTCAGCGACCTTGTTTTTCTGAACATTTCATTGAATACAGGGAGCAGATGGTGGGAGGATTCCTCTGCTCTGTGAGCTTGGATATGATCGACATGTCGTTCGAAGCATTTTCCAAAGTAGTCGATCTCACAGTAAAGGTCTCCAAGGCAATGTTCCTGGAATCCATTTGTCCATGCATGGATTGCCTGAAAGGAAATACACGGGTTGAGCAGGTTTGAATGAGCGAAATTTATTATTTTGAATTTAGCCTGTTGTTTCTCTGTAATTTTAGTGTACATATCGCCCAGCCGGACAATATCGAGACGTGTACGTAGATTTCGTCCCAAGAACAGCTGTGCAGGTGATACTGCTGTAGAAACTCGTTCAGGTTCTGCTGTGAAGAATATGATGTGGAAGACATTGCGCTGAGAACACCCTTAACCATCTGTACATACCGTTCAGCTCGTCCATCAGTAAAGGGATGGTGTGGAGCCATAAGCTTATGGTATTTAACACCACAGACTTGTAGAAACATTTTGAACTCTGCAGAAGTGAACTGTGGGGCATTATCAGAAACTATGGTGACAGGAACATGCCCACAAGTTGCAAACAGTTCATCTAGGATTGCAATCGTTGAGTAAATGGTCATGGATCTAGTGATTTTAGGCTGACACCATTTACTGTATGCATTGACTATAATAAGGAGTATCTTGCCTGCTACGGGACCTGCATAGTCTGTGTGTATGCGTTCCCATGGTCCCTTGGGATATTCCCAAAGATGATCGCGAAATTTGGACGGAGCATGGCAGTGTTTGGCACACACCTTACAAGAATTTACAATGTGCTTGATATCTACATCAATACCAAGCCAGCAAACAAAAGCTTGAGCTTCAGAAAAGCCCCTATTCTCAATAATTGCCCATAGTACACCCACAAAAGAAACATAAATGGGTTCTGCACAGCTTACCTTTTTAATATTGAGGAGGACGTAATGGTAACATAAGTAGAACGTACTAAAGAAAATAGTTAAAATACGAGGAGTTTGGCCATTTTCTTTAAGTCGGAAGCCATGTTAAATAGCTACGTAATGCTGTCGGCGCAGATGTGAACTGCGTTCAGTTGCTGTTTAGATGCAATGCAATGCAATGCGATTCGTGAGTTGTGTCGTCCGAATCCAACCATGCGAAGGCTTCTGATTTAACAATGGAGGGCGCAAGTACGAGCGCTTCTGTGCGTGACAGTCGTCTATGTGGCGGGTGTTACTTGGACGTTTTAGTAGATCATGGTGTTTTGTCGAGTGAGGTAAGGTGCAAGTCATGCACGATAGTAGTTGAAATTACCTGCATAAGTTTATTCATATACATCCGGCATGTTTTACTGTTATTTTAAAACCGAAAAATCCTATATTAGAATATAATCGTAGGTTGGATTACAACACTACAATCCTAGATTAGAAATGCAAAATAGTGATTCACTAATTGTATGGTTAGGTAAAGTTACGTTAGATGGGCACGTATTACGAAATCTGGTGGACAAATGTTAAATTGAGGTGTTTTAGTATTTTTTGTGGGTGTAATTGTAGTGATTTTACCCCACAATTTCCCTGATCTTCATAGCACTCCCCACTATCGTATTTGTGGTTTGTATTGGTAATACGTAAATGCCCCTAGTAAATTTGTGTTCTGTGTAATTAGTAGAGTGGAAATATACCACTTTCCGTGATTCTTTTTTATTTTCAGAAAAGCCTGTATTCTCAATAATTACAGTTTAACATTGATATAAACATGACATTAAGTTTCTTGGGTTCATTCTCCTTGTCTTTTCATACATAACAGTATCTAGGAGTTGTTTTGCAAGGAGACCTTAAATGGAGAAAACAGGGAAAAAGAGTGGTTGCAAAGGGAAGGGTTTTCGGTATACTGGGAAGGGTGCTGAAGGGAGTCATCTGTGAGGTGAAGGAGAAGACATATGGCACAATGGCACGGCCAATGTTCGAATACACTGCAGCATTATGGGACCTGTACGTGGCGATGGAGGTGTGGGAGCTAGAGAAGGTATGAAAGTACAAAGAAGGGCAGCAAAATGAGTGAAAGGTAAGTGGAGTTTGCAGGGGCAGGATGGTGAGGATGAAAGGAACTATTGGCCACCAATGGTGATGAAAGAAATGGAATGGAGCTCACTGAAAGACAGGAGGAGAGTTGAAAGGCTGATCAAGAAGTACAGGAAGCAGAATAGAGGGGGATGGTGGGGAAGGTGGCCAGGTAAGGTTGGTTAGTGGGAGAGCAAACAACAAAGAAAAGATTCTGAAGGTATGGAGGAGAACGGAGGTGTTGGCAGTCTATGCTTGTGAGTACTGTGAGGGAATNGGGGTTGGAAAGTTCAGGAAGGGTGTGGAAGGGAAGTTTAGTTGGCGGGGAAGTAAATGAGTTTGCCACCAGGGGTCGCCCAATCGCAGGTAATGGTTTTTATATAAAGGCATAAATATATATAACATTCTTTGCCTTCTGCATAGGTACTAAACTAATTTTTTTCCCCCGTTTTTACTGCCTTTTACCTCAAAATACTTTGATCTTCCATGATTACCAAATCGGATATTCACTTTCTAGTGCAATTTGTCTTTGGATGTGACCTAAATATTCCCAAACCAAAGGTGGATTTCAGAACGCGTCACAAACATTCGTTAACATGTAACACCCGTTATGACAGCCATTTTGCAGACATATCTCGATACTTAACTTACCACGATTGGAAAACATGACTGTATCTTGTGCGAAACCCGTCTCTGCTTCCCTTCTTCTTCAAAAATTGGCAATTTAATACCATCCTCTAAGAAACATAAACGACATGCATTTCTCCACTGATGAAATTGGTTTGTATTCAGCGATTCCATGATTACGAAGAGCGATTTCTAGTAAATTGCAATCAAAAAGACTCCAAAACACAATCTTTAATAATTACATTATAGACAATAAAATGACATTCTTTACTCCTCATTTTCAAAACATAGCTGCAAAAAAACTACAGGCTTGTGGCTTTCTAATGCAAATGTTTTTCTACGCACCATGGAAATACGAAGTAAGAGTAGGCAACTTCGATGAATTTAGAAGATGAAAGTAAATAGGTTGTTTTTACAAATAAATACAAAATATTTAAGACATGTGCTTATGGCTCCTTAATTACACGGAAAATATGTTTTGTAGTTTATTTTATTGATATTTATTTAACTCCATAAAACCCTAACTCAAACACTTACTGGATCAAGGGTTTAGAGGACGTCAACAAAAGTGTACGAATAACAAAATACAGTAGGGTAAATGCACCAGAAGTCGACAGTGTGCCCGTAGTCGACACTGTGGGTTTTAACACCAAATAATAAGGCTTAAGAGCATTGTTTAGCGATACTCTTATTTGTGGCGGCAAACTTAATGCATCCTGTATGAGAAACAATGGTTACCATGCGGATATTGGCGGGTAAAATGTGATAAGAGTTCACAACGGTCTGCTGAAAAGGAAGGTAACATTAACTTCGTGTTTATTTGTCCGAAAAACATTGTCCATTGTGCATGCTTTCATTTTATTTTCATATTTGGTTGTTTTGCTCCTAACTTGCACCTTAGGTTGTTCGAATTCATTAGTTATTTAAGGTATGAGAGGATGTCGACTACTAGAGCTCATTTCTTAACATTTTGCAGTGGTCGACTACTGAATCCCCCTATTGTTTTCTGCCAGCGCTTATAAACAACCTATTGAGTGGCTAAAAACAAAATTGTTGAACTGCTCAGGTACAGTTATTTCAGGTTAGAATCTTTTATTCAATAGTCGACATTACGAATTATAAATACAAATTCAGTAATAGAGGGAATCTCTAGGCCACTGATATTTGGAGGAGATTCTTTAAATACTTGATATCAGTTTCCACATCCAGTCAGCATAGATTTTTTATATACTTTCCTGAGAGTGTTTGTTTTTGTGCTGGAGTTTCTAATAGTTTTTTTCGTGTTTTATTGAAGAACTAGTCTCTAATTTACATGTATTAGGTACAACCCTCTAAATAAAGAGCCTGTGTATTATGAATAGTTGTGAATTACTTATAATTAATGTACTTAATAAACTCAGTTACCTACCTTGTGGTGCAGATTTTGTTTACCAACCCTAAAACTATTTTGTGGGCCAACAATATGCACATTATTTTTAACACGACAATTCATTTAACAAGAATGAGCTCTAATATTGTAGATAAAATGAATCATGTTAAAATAAAACAAGTTATTAAAGTGTTTCTAACATTTTTCTGAACCCTTTATGCATTCCAAACACCCATGTCGACTACTGGCACATTCTATTTTCGACAGTGTCAACTACTAACGCAAAACATGGGTTTTGGAATATGTAGGTTTTCTAATAGTATTAAACAATTTATATGTTTGAGACAATTACTAGAGTAACATAAGAAGCAGATTAACTAGGAAAACGAAACTGCAAGTTGAGAGTTTAACAACACAAAAAAATATGAGTGCAAAACTGAGATTTTGAGCTTAGGATGTCGACTGCTGGTGCATTTACCCTACATGTATTTATATACATTTTTTGAACCAACCATATTGCTAAGTGTTAAGTGTACGTTCGAGGTAGGAATAGGAGTTTAGGTGCATCTCTGGGCTAGGCCCCATACGCCTACAGGAAAGGGAATTATGTGCAGGGAGGCATGCATAGCGGCAAATAGGTATTAAAGCAGCCATGGCCGCAAATGGGGCCATGAACTGCATCCCTAAGTGTACCTATACCAGATGCTATAACAAAGAAGGGGGAGGGGGGAAAACCTGCATAGGCACCATAAAAACTCTCCTGACATGAAATAAGTTCAGAACTTATTCATGCAATACTGAAAATGCTACAGAAGGCAGCAGGTGTGGATTCCATGCTTTTTAATGTGGAGTTGAAAATCTAGAAGAGAAATGGGCAGGACTGAGGGCACAAGCGCCCTTGAGGTTGAACTGCTGTCAATATTTCTGTGCAGGCATACCAGCACAATAATATTGACAGTGGCTATTGAATGAATGCTTCTCGTGTGTATCGGCAAACTAGGCAGCTCAGTCAAGGCGCCTACTTCATTTTCGCTCTTCTGCGCTGACATCAGGGTCTCCAGGCAGTGGGTGAAGGGGAGAGGCCTTACAGAGGAGCCACCCCCTCCCCTTCCCTGAAAAGAGTCAGCCGGTCTTCTCTTTGGTGAGCTCCAAGCTCGAGCGGGACATCCAGTACGTAACAGGAATGATGGCGAATCAGCTGGCACAGAAGTAAAGGCTGGTGGCAGGAAGCTTCCGAAGTTCGACGCATTCCATTCCTCACGCATCCGCAGTCAGTAGCCAGTAGAATCCAACTGAGGTTTGCTACACTTCGCATGTGGCACTTCGAGATCCCCCTCCCCTCCTTGTTGAGCCGCATCCTGCACGATGTGCTTCGCCATTTCTTGCTGAGCTACACAGGTCCCCGACGTCCATGATGACGGCACTGTCGCACCAGCTAGTTGATCTGCCGACGGTATTCGAGTATTCACAGCAACTCGAGGACCTGGAGATCCCCTAACCGCCACTGGGGATGCGACGAGTTGTGGAATAGTCGCCGTACCCAAGCTGCTGCAGTCCCGTCGCACCCGTAGAAGTCTTCGCCTTCACTGGTCCCAAGGGGCAGCAGATCCCGGAGAGAGAGAGAGAGCAGCCACGAGCAAGATGTTCATCCCACAGCAGCTCAGCTCATGAATATAAATGTAAGTGTAACACACTTATATACACAAATGAAATATTCATAAATGTACAATCATAAGTCCACAATAATATATAATAGCAGTACAAGTTTTCAAAATGAGAGGCTAAAATAATATATCGAAACAATACAAGTGTAATAACAACATGAAATTCTATATAAATAAACTGCGTTGCACAATTAGGTCCATTTCATATTAAATTATTACTTTAAGAATAGAATGTATGCCACTTTAAGAATGTTTTTATGTTATTTTTAAATAGTTTGGAATTATTCTAAGTTTTTTTTAGATAATGTGGTAATTTATTAAATAAAGAAATACATGAATAGTAAGTCCCCTTCTGGAAAAGTTTCATTTAGCAACTGTTAATTCTAGCCAATCAAAATCGTAGGAGAGAAAAGCATGCGATGTAACCTGAAAAAATTGACCTTTTTTCCTCGCCAATCCTATTGCTAAGTATAAAGTGTACATCCGAGGTAGGGACATGAGTAAATTGTGTCTCAGGACTAAGCCCCTTACACCTCAAAAGGAAGGGAATTTGTGCAAAGGAGGCATGCATTGCGGCAAAGAGTGATTAGGCATCCATGGCCACCGGATTGGGCCATGACTTCCTCCCTATGTTCATACAGATCAGGTGGGCTGCACAAATATTGTTACCTGTAAAAGTGATTGTATCTGTAATCTCCCAAATGAGAAAGGTGTGATGTTGCATTATTAGTGAATATGAGCATTGCACACACATGCTCCAGCAAGAAATGACAGTACTCAAACCTAAATGTGATTATTAATAATGCATTTTTAAGGTAGGCCTGCATTATATTCGCAACAGCACTCACAGCTCAAAAGCACAGAAGTTCAACATGTACTAATCGATGGCAGCTATTTGATTGTCGCACAGCACACGCCCAGGAAAACAGTACTCGAAGTTAACCAAAATTTAACTTTTCTGTGCGTTGTGCACCGGATCGTGCGCGCAGCCTATCAACAATCGGTATAGGTACCAAGCAAGTGGACCCAAAAAAGATTATTTTTACAAATAAATGTGTACGAACCCGACAAAGTAGTTTGTTAATGTTTTCAAAAGCGCTGTAGTTGTAATATGGATAGCACCGACAGCTTTGATTTCTATTTGATCGTTGCTGTTGAAAGCAAAGAAATATTACTCGATAAAGCATTGGCAGTTTTCAGAAATGAAGCTGCGAAATTTAATGTTTTGACTGCAGTGTACGACTGCAAACACAGAAATAAGTTTTTAAATCACCAAATTTCTGCCTGTCTTTATTTAATGGGTGTACCCATTGACGACGTCTTGGGCTTTGCTGTGAAACTTAAGTATCATGCGTGTTAAATCATGTCAGTGCAGCGTGCAAGAGTTGCAGAATTAACCACATTACGTAATAATGAAAAACAAAGCATGTGTTGAAAATAAAATATTTCACTATTACCAACTTAAGGAACATAAATTTCTGACTAGTAAGCCACTTGAAAAATTACTTGAAATATTTCCGGTTCATCTATGTTAAGTGCGACAATAGCATGGTCAGGCCAGATTATCTGTACTATTACGAAGGTAGCCCAGGCTTAATGCAAACCTTACAATTATTCTGAAATAACTTCGCGAAACAATAATGTAAATTAAAAAATACACTTTTAAACTTGTCTAATTACCCACAGAATTTGACCTAATATGCTTAAAAGACAGTGACGCAGGATGGCTTCCTGTCTTCCAGACTGTTCGCCACGCCTCGCATCCACCACATCAACAGCACTAGTGTAGCTGCAGCGCACCGCGAGTGCAGTGCGCGTGTGTGAAAGTGCAGAGCAGTCCAGTGCAACCTCATACCACCCCCTCCCCCCTTCTCGAGACCCATCAAGACCGCTTGTGCGGGCGAGGGTAAATACTGGCATACCCAGCGTATATAATTTGTAGGGCATTTCAAACCAAGTATTTGAAAGTATATAATGACACACAAATGCCCGGGATCTGCAGTTTGATCCGAGTTCCAATGTACGAGTGTTGCGCCAACGTGAACTGCCGAGTTCCGATTGTAGATCTCTAGATTACGGTTCGGATCTAGGATTGAGATGAAACGCTATTTGTGATTGGCTTTCATTTCATGACGTCATGATGCAACTGTTAATTTTAAAGTTCGGAGACTATTTATAAGTTTTTGTGGACATTATCTTAAAGACTAGGATTTTTTACTGTATAATTTAGTTGAATGCACTGCAAAATTACCATTTCAGTTGTATTGTTTGATTGGAAACACTTTGCGCGCACTTTTTTCGTTATTTTTAATACCAATATTATTGAAGAATCTAGTATACATAAAACTAGATGGTGTGATGTTTTATCTGTTTTAAGTAAAATATTTGGTGTATGAATTTTACTTTATGATATTCAAGTGTGTATAATGTTGTTTTGAATTTCCAAAAGCATTGAACCTGGCGCTATCTGTTGGTGTATTTTCAAACTACATTTGTCAGCTACGGGTGCTCTTTCGTGAGAAAAGAACTTCGATGTGAGTTTTAGCTCGGGCGGAAAATTAGGACAGTTTCTGATATTCTGAATGACTTTCCCAGTTTTCCGTTATGTTTTCTCTGAGGGATAAGCATGAATTTCATTTTCTGTTTACAAAACATGAATACCAACTTCAATTAAATAAGTGCATTGTATCTTAAAACTTTGTAAAATGTCTGTTTTAAATTTTACAACCGTAAAAAAACACCGAATCCATTTTTAAACTATATAAATATTACAAATTTTATTTCTAGTAAATAAATATATTAAACTGTTCTTTTATCTTCACATAACCTATATTTAACACAGACTTTTATTTTTCTCTATTCACTTTATAAACACTTAAGATGTATTTTATGTGCCAAGCAGATCTTAAATACGGAATATTTGAATGTTTGTGCCGCTTCTAAAACAAATTTGGTTTTCTATATAACTCTTGACATTTTAAAATAAAGTACTCATATTTACTTGATCTGAGATCATCCTCCTGAACCGCCAAAATGCACTGTTCAAATTGATCTTAGTTTGGCGCGCCGAATACAATGGTGCAACAGCCAAATGTGCTGAACCAAGATCAAGCCGGTATTTGATCCTAGATCACTGTTGAACCTCAATGGTACAACTGGGGATTAGAGAGTAAAAGCACTAGCAATTAGGAGTTTATTTTGTAATTCTTAAATTCACGTATTTTTCTCCTCAGTTGTTTCACCCTCATTTCATGACATCCAAATGTACAGTGCAACTGTTTTTATTCAGGAAATATTTATGAACTTTTTTGTTAATTTATCATGCAAGTATTCATATCCTTTTAATTGCTGCAAGTTACGGGCAAGCAGGAAGTAGTGCAGGGCGAGCCGCGTGCCGCCATAGTTTGCGCATCACGTGCTCGCCACAGGCACTGGCCACTGCGCAGTCGCCATCAAGTGTCTCAAGAGGTTGGCATGTGTCGCCTCGTGCTTTGGGTGCCTTCACATTTTCGTGCCAATCACCTTTAGCCGCAATAGTCTAATGAAACGTACCAGAACCTGTTCTTTCTGCACCGGGGGACACCACGCCTTCTTCCTGGGAATAGCATCGCCCGGGGATGCTTAATGCACCAGTAATCCAAAAAACGTTAAGAAACTGCAAATCGACTATACACAAGGTTGTATACAACCAAATGGTTTCTGTGCTACCCGTGTTTAAAGGATTTTAAAGTATTATCAACATGCAGTGGTAACTTACTCATGTTTATATAGCAGAAAACATTATCTTAATTTAAATTGTAAATTCTGCTTGTGTGTTTCATATACACTGAGGTGACAAAAGTCATGGGATAGCAATATGCAAATATACAGATGGCAGTAGTATCGCGTACAAAATGTATAAATGGGCAGTGCATTGGTTGGGCTTTCATTTGTAGTCAAGGGATTCATTTGAAAAGGTTTCTGACGTGATTATGGCCGCACAACGGGAATTAACAGACTTTGAACGCGGAATGGTAGTTGGAGCTAGACGCATGCGATATTCCATTTCAGAAATGGTTAGAGAATTCAAAATTCCGAGATCCAGTGTCAAGAGTGGGCCGAGAATACCTAATTTCAGGCATAACCTCCCACCATGGACAACGCAGTGGCTGACCGCCTGCACTTAATGACCGAGACCAACGACGTGTGCGCAGAATGGTCAGTGTTAACAGACAAGCAACACTGCGTGAAATAACCGCAGGAATCAATGTGGGACGTACGACGGACGTGTCCGTTAGGACAGTGCGGCGAACTTTGGCTGTACTGGGCTATGCCAGCAGAAGACCGACTCGAGTGCCTTTACTAACAGCACGACATCGCCTGCAGCGCCTCTCCTGGGCTCGTGACCATATCGGTTGGAACCTAGACGACTGGAAAACCGTGGCTTGGTCAGACGAGTCCCGATTTTAGTTGATGAGAGCTAATGGTAGGGTTCGAGTGTGGCGCAGACCCCACGAATCCATGGACCCAAATTGTCAACAAGGAACTGTGCAAGCTGGTGGTGGCTTCATAATGGTGTGGACTGTTTTTACATGGAATGGAGTAGGTCCATGGTCCAACTGAACCTATCTTTGACTGGAAAGGGTTATGTTCAGCTACTTGGAGACCACTTGCAGCCATTCATGGACTTCATGTACACAAACAACGATGGCATTTTTATGGATGACAATGCGCCATGTCACCGGGCCACAACTGTTCGCGATTGGTTTGAAGAACATTCTGGACAATTCCAGCGAATGATTTGGCCACCAAGATCGCCAGACATGAATCCCATCGAACATTTATGGGACGTAATCGAGAAGTCAGTTTGTGCACAAACTCCTGCACCGGCAACACTTTCGCAATTATGGACATCTATAGAGGCAGCATGGCTCAATATTTCTGCTGGGGACTTCCAACAACTTGTCGAGTTGCTGCACTTCGCCGGGCAAAAGGAGGTCCGACACGATATAAGGAGGTATCCCACGACTTTTGTCGCCTCAGTGTATTTCTCAAGATAAAATTACGGTACATTGATTTTTTTATACTGAATATCATTGACAAAAACAGTAATCCATTAAGTAAAATACATTTTATATTTTGTTTCAATATGTTTAACAATTGTATGGTTTCAAGACTAGATGGCAACGTGTTGTATAATTTATGGTAGAGTAGCGAGGACCTTTAGAGAAATTGGATGTATTAAGAAACAAGTGTAATTTATCATTGCTCTGTATTAAATACTTACGAATATCAGGATTTTGCAGTTGTCCTCCAGAATGTGTATTTATAAGCAAAGAATACAAGTTTGTAAATATATACAGACTTGAAAAGAATATAACGTCAAGTTTTCTAAATAGTTTTTTTGCATTAAGCATTATTGCTACTGTTAGTCATAATTCTTATCATCATTCTTGTTGCTATCTGAAAATCACTGTCATTGGTGGAGTTACCCAAAAATTAGCACATCGCACATAAGACTTACATAATCATGGTAAAAGCCTTTCATAGACTGAAGGCTTATACATTTTGTCAATACTGTTTAACAGCAAAGCACATTTTGCTACATTAGAACAAGAAGATGAAACAACTGCTATAGTCCTAGAGATGCACCCAGCACAGTTATAGCATAGGAAACTTTGTCTGTGTTGCCACAGAATTTGCAAAATGCAAAATGTCATAATCGGAAAGCAAGAAAAGTAACAACTTCAAAACCATAACACATAATAATTTAGAACAGTATCTCACTTCTTTTCCAAAAGTAACAAATTCTCCAAAATGTGTATTTTTTTTTTACGCAAAATTAAAAGTCTTACACATGTGACACATTTAATAATTCCAATTTTTAACTTCAAATGTATTATCAATGTGCAAGTGTTAACATTTACAGTATTGGGTACACAAATAAGGGCAGAAATACAAGCTACATTACTGCAATTTCAAATTCCAAAAAAAAAAGGTTTTCACTCTTTCAAGAACTTAGTTAGAAATATATGAAATATCTTCAGGAGAAACAACAATTATTTCCAATGTAAATTTTGCAATAATAAATACAGGTTACAAATATTTACAAGACTAAATGAAACACACTTTTGAAGTTAAACACGAAAAAAAAATAAACCTTTTTTTAACAGCTATGTTACCACATAAACTGGTATAAAGGCTCCCAGTTAAATTTGTAGAGAATTAAATGAAACAGTTGCAGCTCTTAACATGGTATTGAAAATACCAAAATTTACTGGGCATTATGGGCTTAATTGACATATTCCTTTAAAATTTTAAATATTTCCTTTATGTAATGATTATTCACTTAAATAATTCTTGAAATCTAACGAGAAATTATTTTCATTTAATAGAATTTTCATTACAAATTAAAAATATTCTTTATACTAAAAACATACTTTATACGTACTAATATATATATATATTAGTATGTATAAAGGATACTTTTACTTTGTAAATAAAATTGTATTAAATAAAAATTATTTCTTGTTAAATTTCAAGAATATATATATAATTAATTTAGGATTAAATAACACACAATAATCCACGTTTACATAGGGCTAGGGCAGGGCTCTTTTAATACACTTTACCATAAAATCTTTTGGCATTGCTTATATGGACTTAAAATTCTTTATGTGGAAATTGTAGCTCAGAAACAAGTAAAGTAACTGGTGTTAAAAATCACACAATTTTGACGGTCCAGTCCACTGCGGCACTGACTTAGAACTAAAATAATCAATTTTAGAGCTTAGAAAATGGGTTTGAATCATAATCAAATCACCGCTACTGAACGTAACATCTTTACATTGTAAATTCATCTTGTCTTCCCTTTTCTTGTGGTGAACAAGTAAATTTTGCTTAACTACTTCCTACAATTTTGAAATATCTCTGTCTGCTATATTTACCACATATAATGGTTGCAATGACCATGCATTTCAAAGGGGATGTAAAAGTTGCCTTCCCAAAAAGACTTCAGATGGAGTTCGCTCGTGGGCACTATGTATTACGTTATTAAAACACAAAACAAGATTGTACAAAATGGTGTCCCACTCTCTCGTTGTTCCTAACTGGAAACAATGCAGGGCCACTTTAATGTTCTGGTTGACTCTTTCCACCAAGTTCACCCGCAAGTAGTAAGACAACGTATTTATTAACTTCACTCCCCACGTGAGCATTAAGTCGCAAAATTCTTGCAACATAAAATACAACGCATTGTCTGTGACTACTAACGCTGGTGACCCAAAAATGCAAAACAGGTGATGAAAAATTACCTTGCAAACTTCAACAGCTTTACTTGTCCGCAACGGAAATAGGAAACTGAATTAGCTAAAACTGTCTATTGCAACCGACACGTAGATGTAACCAGATTTACTAAGTGGTAAAGGCTTCATAACATACAGGTACACCCCTTTCCCATACAAACTTAGAAGTAAACCTGGAATATTTTTCTTCTTGCTTTTGATTTTTCGGCTTGCCTTACTGGCATGCACTGCATTCCCTCACACGTGCGTCAATGTTTTCTCGCACATCAGGCCACGTAAAAATCTCAGTTATACACAAAATGGTTTTATCTAGGCCTACATGTCCTCCGAAAAAGGACTTGTAATATTTATACACCGTCGGTCTTAAATTAACCAGTACAAACACACAAATTTCCCTAGCTATTTGCCAATGAACCCTTTATAAACTATGTAACCTGACTGAGCTAGATGTGACCTTATTTGCTGGCATTCTACGCCATTTTTCTGGTGTTCTTTAATGCCTACAAAAACATAAGGAAAATTTTGCAATACGTTTAATAAAAATTCTGTGTTTTCAACATTATCTGACACTATTTCTTTTATATGTTAATTTTCTGTGGCTCGCTCGGATCACCTACATTAACTTCAAACTCGTCGCTGCAAAACATACGCGACAGCGCATCAGTTACCAAATTATCTTTGCCCTTGATATGGTGAACATCAAATTTAAAGCGAGATAGTCTTACTATCCAACATGCCAGCTGTCCAGCTTGTTTATTCGATTTCAAAAGCCAGCTGAAAGCTTGATAGTCCGTAAACAACTCTTACGGTGCGTGGTCTAAATAATGAGAAAAATGCTCGATTCCCCATATGCAAGCTAAACAGTCTTTTTCGTAGATGGCGTACTTCCGCTCCGCAGCTGTCAAAAGTTTGCTAGCGTACGCAACGGGAACAAAATCACCGCCTTTCTTCTGGCTAAGCATCGCTCCTAAAGCAACAGAACTTGCATTGCAATGAATATAAAATTTCTCATAAAAATTTGGCAATTGCAAAACTGGTGGCTGTGTAAAACTGTCTTTTAATGTCTGAAAAGCTTTTTGTTGGTCGTCANCAGAACTTGCATTGCAATGAATATAAAATTTCTCATAAAAATTTGGCAATTGCAAAACTGGTGGCTGTGTAAAACTGCTTTTTGTTGGTCGTCGCCCCACATAAACTCTGTTTTTTCCCTCCTTAATAAATTTAAAGGCTCTGTAATATTAGAAAAATTCAGTATAAATTTCACATGAAAAGCTGCCATGCTCACATTTTTAGGAACTGGAAAATTCACAATGGACTTTAATTTTCTCTTTGTCGTTACGCAACTGACCATCGAAAATTATGAAACCTAAATACCCAATATGCTGTTCTGCCCAACTTATTTTGTCAGGGTTCATGTCAACCCAGCATCGCGCAAAGCCTTTAACATTATACGTATGTGGGCCAGGTGCTCTTCTAAGGTTCTACTGTATATGCACACATCATCAATATATGTAAACAATAAAGTCATGAATATGTTTTCTTAAAACTTGATACAAAACCCCCGATATGGCTTGAGAGCTGCAGTTGACCCCCATCGGCAAACGTGTCCACTGATAAAGACCACACGGGGTACCAAAAGCCAAAGGTTTCCTAGAATTTTGGTGTAGCTCACATTGCAAAAATGCAGAATCAAGGTCCAAAATGGTGAAATATTTTGCCTTACACAAATACTGAAACACCATGTTCAATGTCGGAATTGGGTATGGATCAATATAAATTTTCTCATTGACTAACCTATGATCATTAATCAGATGGTATTTTCCTTTGGAATGAGAAAGGACGGGCTCCCGTACACACTGTACGAGTCGTCAATAATACCTTCTTGTTTTAATTTCGCCAAAATTTGTTTAAAGATAGGGACCTTAGGCGGAGGCACTCTGTATGGGACCGAAGACACGGGCTCGTGATCTCTCAATTTCAACACTATTGGGGTTTTGTTGTAATAATCCAACTTCGTTGTAACCACGTCATCTAACTCAGCTTTAATGTTCTCTATTTCTGCTTCCAACTGCTCCCGTAACTTAACAATCNCGTTGTAACCACGTCATCTAACTCAGCTTTAATGTTCTCTATTTCTGCTTCCAACTGCTCCCGTAACTTAACAATCTGCTCTTTCCTGCAGTACAACTGCTTATTTACTTACAGGACAGGAGACTCGAGAGAAAACCCAAAATGCAAACATTTATTTTTCATGTCTAGACAACACTGTCTCTTCCCCAGAAAATCAATGCTGAGTATGGCCGAATACAATAAATCTTTAAACAGATGAAATTGTATCTTCCACGAACATTTTTTAACCCTAATTTTCATGGTTGCTACAGCCTGCAAATTTACTAAACAGGCCACTAGCAAGGGAAAATGTGGTATTCTAGCCTTGCGAAACATGAACTATTCCCATGGCATTGTCGCACATAATTCTGTTGCACATTTCATGACTCATTAATGATGCAGAAGCACATGAATCAACTAACGCAGTTACTTGCAAAACGCCAATTTCCAATGTCACAAATAATAATCCCAGTTTATTTTTCCTAGGCGAAAACTGATTCACATTGCCTATGCCCAACTGTTTTTTTCTTAAAGGGACACGAGTACCATAAATTTCCTTCATTTCCGCAAACGTAACACGCACGCGAATGACGTGCAACTTTTCACTTTCATTTTGACGTGACACATACTCCTCGTCCACCTGCGTACACACGTGATGCTTATGTTTTGGCTTTTTCACATATTTTTCAACGTGTTCATTAGCAGGCTAATTCTCAATAAATTGTGAACAATGAACTTGCTAGATAAAAATAATATAAATTGATGGAATTGACAATTTTGTCTATAAAATATATAGTACAAAAGTGCCTTATCTCAACTGACTAGGTGGTCCCCAACTTTTCTTAGTTTCAATCAGAAAGATGTGATAATGAAAAAAATCAATAATGAGGGAATAATCCTTCAAGTGAGGGAATTACTTTTTTATATCATTTTTATATTAGTGTCTACATAGTTGAATAAAAAAGTACATCATTAATTTTTTCAAAATATAAATTTATTTATAAATGACATACCTTAGTTTTTTTTAAACATTTCTGTGGGTTTTTTTTTTAATTACTGAGATCTCTAGTACTTCTATAGACTAATTATTTGTATTTTAACTCACGAGCTTTATCTTACCTAAATTCATCTAGATTAAAAAACTATTTGATTAGTAAAGAAAATCTAACTTATAACATAAACATTAAATCTTCTTGAGATAAATAAAAATAATATTGGCACTTGTTAAACTAGAAATTTCATATTGTTTGTTTATATTTTTAATTTTAATGACTTAAAATTTTATTACATTATTTATTTCTACCACAGAGTAGCAATCCTTTTTTTATTAACTTTGGCGCTTTAATCTTTTGTATGATCGACTCCCAAGAATATAGCTCTTCATCTTTTATTACCGGCCATCTCCATGCTTTTATTCCTTTTTTCATGCTCCATCTTCAAAAACTGAAATTACTTCGCCAGGGTAAATTTTAGTATTCCAATTACTTTCCAAAGACCACCTATTTTGTGTCATGTTTAAAAAAACGTTTTTGACAAAGACAGTAATTTATTCTTTTTTAAGAGATTTGGCTTTAATACGTCATAGTATTTCTTCTCTTTTGTATTTGTTTCCTAAAGTATTATAACTTTCCTGTAATTGCTTAGTAAAAACTTTTGATATAAGGAGTTTTATTTTCACTATCGGCGGAACCTTTATATTTTTCAAAAGCGATGATACCTTAGCTTGAGGGGAAGATGGACAGATTTTTTTTTAACTTCTCTGGAACACATGTTCTGATATTTTTCACTCATCCTTTTTGTCTCATTTCTCTAATTTGGAAATTTTAGCATACATTATTGGAATGCCCTACGGTTTCGTAATTGCCGTCTTCTACGAGCAGCCATATTCTCATTATTAACATTATTAATCTTATCCTGATCAACTATTGACGCTGGACTAGGAGGTGGTGTTTCGTCTAATAATCTTTTTAAGTTTTGGCGTGCTCATGACTTTTTATCCCTGCAAGTTTTACTGTTCACTCTCCACTGCTTTTTCTTCTGTCTTCTTTCTCTCGAACTACATTTTGTCACGTGCCCCATTCCTAGTTGGATGGCAACAAGCAACGAGCTTCTACTCTTATGGAAAGAGAGGAAACTCAAGCATGTAACTTGTGTCGCCTATTTTTAACTTTAAATGTTAACAATTGCACGTTGATTATACATATGAAGTTAAAAATTAGAATCATTAAGTGTGTCACATGTGTAAGACTTTTAATTTAGCAAAAAAAAAATACATATTTTGGAGAATTTGTTTCTTTTGGAAAAGAAGCGAGATACTGTTTTGAATTATTATGTGTTATATTTTGTGTAGTTGTTACTTTTCTTGCTTTCCGATTATGACATTTTGCAAATACTATGGCAACACAGACAAATTTTCCTATGCTAGAACTTCTATTTCGTTAAACTTCATAAACATCCAAGATACAATATCATATGCATAACTTAACCGTAGAATTTGTTATCCTGTGTAAAAATAGTATGATACTAAATTACTTGTCAGAAATAACCATACCAATTAATACAATTATACTTTGCCAAAATTATGTAGTAAATATTATGGCAAACATCAATAATATTTAGGGCAAAAAATCTCTCCTGATACCCTACTAAAATTCTAATTTTTTTAGTTTTTTAATTAGTATTTGTGGAACATAATTCATTCTGATGCTGAAGCCAAATAATATACTACTATGCAAGTTAAAACCATTTTCATGAAAAATCCTATAGCAGTAGTTTGTATGATTTGATTTTTGGCATGTAAGCAACATGTTATAAAATGTATATGTGGCGCAAGTCGCTCCTTGTCACAAAGAACCGCATGCGCAAGGCAAAGCTTTTCTTGTTAACAACAAAGGAACAAACGGCACAGGCGTGAGGCAAGCGCCCCTTGTCACGGCGAGGAGCAATCGGCGCTGGGGTTAGCCAAGCTGCTTTTTGTCACGACGAGGAATGAACTGCGACAGTGCACGCAGGCACAAGGCAGTTGCTCCTTGTCACGCCGAGTAGCGAACACGGACAGAGCAAAAATATTTGTGGACAACGAGGTTACATGAATGAAACTAATAACTACTGTAATGACGAGGTAATAATTATTATTGGGAGACTTGGTTCATTTTCTTTCGTTTTGTGAGACTTTGTAATATTTTATCAGGATTCAAAGTTAAAGCCATAGTAGCTATGTTTATTGTTCGTATGTTTGCTTTTTCAAAAATCTTAGTTTTTGTTCGTGTCAGCATTAGTAAATAGAAGTTTTCCAACTGCAGCAGAAAGTTTTTGTTCTAGAAGTTTGATTATATTTTTACTACTTAGTAGTTCGGCATGGCGTGGGGAATAGTTGTCACGGGGGTCGCACAGGCTTTCAAAGGGATTCCGGCTCGCGCCATGCCCTTACGTGGTCACATTTTTGGCACCCTGGGGCAAGGAGTGGGGGTAGGCGCGGGCGACAAATACCCTGTGAGCCTCCCGCCCGCTAGCAGAATGGTGCAGGACCAGCTCTAGAAGATGACGCATCGAGCATGGCAAATAACCCCCACACCGGCAAACTTTATTCTGCTCAATTATTTCTCCGCCGGTGTGGGGGGTTGCTAGGTTACCAGGAGGGAACTGACGTCCTTCCTGCCTTCGTAAATTCCTCATGCGATGCAAGCTTTGAATGAAGTGAATAAGAAATAAACTACTGCTGCGCTGCTCTTTGTTTGTCTGGTGAAACTGACTGTTCGTGACTGCATACTTGAAGATTGTATGTGAACTGTTTCATTTGGATGATAAATAAAAGTAAAGAGTAACTCCATGCCGATACCCATGCCTGTGCCTTTAATTTGGAGGTAGTGCTTGTCTCGAAAACTGAAACCGTTGTTATTTAGTGAATGTGTCACCAGTTTGACCAGAAATCTGTGGAAGGTTTGCTGGCTTGGAGGTCTTTGGTTAAAATAGTCCTGATGAGTGGGAGATATTGGCGTAAAGTGAAGCGACATCTGTAGTGACCAGGCAAGCATCTTGAGGGATGGTGTCCAGATTTCTCGGGGAGTTCTAAAAAGTGGCCGGTATAAGTATACGACGGGAGACTTTCCGTAGGACTGCAGCATCCCGATACAATGGGGCATCCTGGAGGTGGCCGTTGTTTGTGGATTCTTTGGGAGCAAGTATAGGATAGGTGTGGTGGGTTTTTCTGGGGTTAGAAGTTTGACAGACTTGAGAGTGAACCTGGAGGGGGCCTTAAGATGCCAGAAACTGTTTAATGTGGTTATGAATTTAGCTGTTGGGTCTTCTGACAAGTCGGTAGATGGATGAGTCCTTCAGCTGGTTTTCTGCTCAAAGTCTATTAAAAATTACTGTGGTGGAGGTCATACTTTAGACGAGGGTTGTTGGGTGCTTTGAAGACTTCACACATATTAGAAACACAATTTCAGAGTACTCCAAAATGGCTGTGTCTCAAGATATATGCATCTGATGCAAACAAAACTACTCAAGGGCCCTTCATTGAACTTTCTTACAGACTTTCCACCAATAAAACATGTTATCGGCATTAACTGGTAAGGAGGTAGAAGTGCAGATGTCCCAGGACGCCAGGTTGTGATTTCGCGCACGGACATGCAGTAAACAGAAACTATTATAAGGGTCATTACATTGCCACGTGGCATAACAATTAATGCTGGTGCATATTCTGCTCCATTGTTGGCCACAGAGTACGCCAAACACAAGTACAGAGAGACTGGTCACTTAAACGTAGTAATTAAGTGCGACAACATGCACATGTTAGATCCAGAGCCATACCACGGTTTTACACAATAAATTAACAACAAAATGTGCTGGGCGCTACATGAACGCAAAAGCAGAATGGCGAAACAGTAAATAAAAGGTGTTGCGGCATGAAAACACTTGCCTAAAGCCTTATCTGAACCAGCCAGAGGTATATACACTTTATCACATCACAATAAAAAGCCCTAGGGCCCTCTACATCAATGGAATGACCAGGCTGGCCGTGGGGGGAAAAATAGAAAAGGTTTCGCAACTTAATTGTCAGACAGAATTACAAATCAGTGAAGCACAGTCGAGACCCTCGCAGGCCATGCAGCACGCATCCGCCTGGCTTGAGCTTCAACGAGAGATTGGTAAATGGCAGTCGGAAGCAAGGACACTTGCCCACGCCAGGAGTGGTCGCCTCGTGCAGACCACGTGCATGAAAAATCAAGTGTGATTGAAATGGAAGGAAAACACACTATACTAATTTACAAAAATGTGCACAGGAGAGCATGGCAAAATACATACACAACAAACCTTACTTGCTAACAAAACCCTTTTCACTGTTGGCTTCAGCTAATCTTCAACACACTTTGCACATGTGTCGACACACCGAACACACTGCATGACCGTGCACCTCGTGTGCGTGCACGGCTCATGACAGACTTATGCTGGCCGAAGAACGAGGTCAGATGACAAATAATAGGTCACCACTGAAAGTCCTACAGGCACATGCAGCATGACAAGAACACTGCATTCCAGACTCTAGCAACATTATTGCCGTCACNCGAGAACACTGCATTCCAGACTCCAGCAACATTATTGCCGTCACCTTCGAGTGGGCCTGCGAGGTCTGCTGTTGCCTGAGCGCAGGCAACCTGCGCTGTCAGTGCGCCTACCTTGGCGACCTTGTGCCGTTCTGCCCCTTGAAATGGCCTTCTAACCCGGGGTACCAAACATGCTCTCTCTTTTCCAGTGATCTCCTTTCCTCACTCGCCCCTGGCCAGACAAATATAAATAGGATACACATAGACCCCTCAGGTCAGTTTGTTTTACACCTCACCATGCTGTTCAGCTGCAGAGCGTCTTCTTTCAACTCTCGTCTGCAAAACCATCTGCCATGCTCTGCACACTAGCCTCTCTCTCTCTTGAGACATACCTTCCCAGTTGAAGGATGGGAAGTCCGCACTGCCATGCTGGTATAACAGCGCTGGGGTCCTAGTACTTGCTATCTGGGGTCACCCTCGTCCCACTATTCCTGTACACGTCATAAGCCTTCTTGGCAGTCAGGATACGTGTGGTTTATTCTGAATGAAACCATATAAATCCTACCTTGGTCTTAAACCATTCTGTTCACCATGTTCCTTCCCAGCCATCCGACATCCCCTACAGCTCCGGTAAGACCTGAGACCCAGATCCATTCTGACTTGCACCAGCCACATAGAGGACCACACACTACCTCGGTCTGCGCATCTGGTTACCAGCGATAAAGCTGCTTCCCTGGGCACCACTGGGGCGGAGAGCAAACCCTTACTACGAAACCTACTNTGGCCTCTCCAGGGAGTAGGCATAGTGAGAACTCCTACCGCCCGTAGGGGTACGTGCACTCCCAAAAGTTGAAAATGTTACCCCACTCGACTTACCATCTAGCAACCAGCGATAACAGCACTTCTTTGGGCATCGCTGAATTGGGGCGTGGGACTCGCCAACGTAAGGTGGAGGGACACCCTCCTTTGGAGAGTGAACCGATCTTTGGGGCGCTGTTACCAGAGAGAGGCTCCGGCTCTCTGGAAGGGCTGCCCTTCCCTTACACGCAGCTTAAGCCACCTTGTCTACCTACCAGAGCTTGCCTAACCCTGAACACTTACTTTTCCACATGCCCCACCATAGAGTAGGAAGGGAAAAGTTTGAGAAGATAGTTACTGCTCATCGATGGTCCGGAAACACCACAGCCACTTCCACCTAGCAGACTCCATTCAGGACCAGCAACTCCAGCTCAGCAGGGTCAGCATACCGTCCAGGATACTTCAATGTACTGAGGCCAGCAACACACTTGCCTCCGGCCTCGCCTAGGTGCCGACCAGAGCCCATCAGCCACAGTAGTTAAATGCTAACTCACATTCAGCTGCCATCTCGGCACTTCCAAGGGCTTAGGGACAAACTATAGAGTTACCAGGGAGGGCCTCAGCAGTTAAACCACCTCGTGAATGGATCAACTGCTTCCAGGGGTGGCAGGCGCTTGGAAAGTTGGCAACTACAATTACCCAGGTTGCATGTAATTTGTGTGGTTTGGGCTGTGTTTGCAAAGCATGAAAAGCTGTTTACTGCCAGCCAAATATAACCTATCTTTGCGACAGTTGTGATGTACTTCAACACAACTTTGTATGAACACAAACTTTGAAACAACAGTTGGCAACATTACTGTGGAGCAATACTTTTCTTTTAAATAAAATGTATGAAAATTTTTTGCCTCAAAGTTACCTGCACACACACTTCATGAGGTCAATGTAATGATCAAGTTTAAGAAAAGAGATAAATGAATAACAGAGCAGAAGATTGTTATTTCACACATAACCCACTGACGCGACATGTCTCACCGAGTCACGTGCGGCAAAAATTAATATGTATTGATATGGGCCAAAACCCACTGACGCGGCACTGCAGCATGGTCGTGCAGCTAAAAAATTAGGAGCGACGCGGCGTTGCACTCTTGCCGCGCACGACAAATTTTACTATAGATACATTTGGAGCATAGTCCGTAAGAGCGACCAGTCGCATCACGCTGTAGGAAACTGATTGTTGTGGATTATTTTCGGTTCCCGGTTTGAAAAATGGCATCGGAAGATGATGGTATTGACACAGATGGATTGCTATCAGTTTGCTATATGGATTATTACTTTGGAGTATAGTGATAAAAATGTAAGAAAGAAATTGTGGGAATAAATTGTTACTAAATTTGCAACGGAGGACATGGAATTGGAAGAAAAGAAACAACTAGGTACGTATTTACATGTACTTATTTTGCCATTCAACTTGGCCCTCGTTCACAAAATATTGTGGCAACGTATCTTAACCGGAGGATGTACACCTAGAACATCTGTTGTAGTTCTGCACCCCCCCTGCATCTTCCTCTTCTGTTGGGAAATGTGCAATCGTATCTTCAAACATAACACCATCTCCGGCATGACCAAAATTGTGTAATACAACAGCATACTTTGACCATATCAACATCAAGAGGGCGATGGAAAATTCGCCATTTGTGTGCCAAAATTCCAAATTATACTTTTATGTACCACCAAGCCCTATATCTGAATATTTTTTCCTCTGAACTTAAGTTAGTGCCTGGATAGGGCCGTATTATGTGTTCTGTAAGTGGAAAAGCCTCATCCCTGACAAATACATATGGCATTGGTGTAGGGTTAATAGTAGTTACAGGATGTATTTGCAAGGTCTTGTTAGTCAGTTTGAAACTTTAAATACACTTGAATCACTGCATTTTCCATAGGCGCCTATATCTACATAAATGAACTTGTGATCTGCACCACAAATGGCAAGCAACACATTTGAGAAATACCTCTTGTAATTATAGAACAGAGATCCACTTTGAGGGGGTTGAATGATCCTGATATGTTTACCGTCAACGACACCTATACAATTCAGAAATCGTGCCCTCTGCTCGAATGTCCTCGCAATGTCTTCCCATTTGTCTTTTGTAGGTTCTGGTAAACATATGTCTTTCAGTGTGGTCCATACAGCAGCACAAACGTGTCCGACTATTGTTCTGATGGTAGTCACCCCCAGTCGAAAGTTACAACAAAATTCACCAAAAGCGCAACCAGTAGCCACGTACCTGAAATGAAATATTTAATTTTATTTCAAGTCTAAAAATGCAAAAGAAAAAATGGAAAAATCTGAGACGGCTACTTTTGTGAATTACGGACCTTGAGGTGCAAAATGGATCGGTTGCTCCCAAGAGGAACACATACATATATTCTGAAATACTTTTTTTTTTTTGTAAATTGCAACAGAACAAGCTACTACGTCTTTGAGTATTGATAACAGCCAGAGAATCTATCAGATCACGACTCTCAACAATCCAAACATGATCACATTTATCGTCCACATCACAAGGAGAGACGTAATGCTAAAGATCCCACTGGCATGGAAATTATAAATGTCCTAAAATCAAGCATTGCAACTAGAGAGCAGCAGGAATTGGATGATTCAGATAAATAATTTTTTTATTTGATTGATTTTAACAAACATACCAAAACATATGAAAGATTGCAAAGACTGATATGGTAAATGTGGTTCAAAAATATCAGACTCCAAATACTTTAAACAGTTGTCATGCCTACGAAACTTATTCTACCTCACAGTGGGATAATCCAACAGCAGGTTCATCATGCCAAAGTTATTTTACCCGTCCTTCAGCTGGTTCTTCAGATGTTCCTGTGCAGTCACCATAAAGTAACGTCTCTCAGACATCTGAATATTATGAACCTTTTGAATAACGGTTTTCCATAAATGTCTGAATGTTGTTATGTCTTACTATGTCATTATGTTCATTGTAAATAAACACTTACCTCAAGGTTACCCCGAGTTTTTCTTAATGGCGTATAGTCTTGGAAATTTGTATTTTGTCCTATTTCATCTGTAATAATTGTTTGTGAAATGATTTTACACTCATTCTGCAATAATTGAAAAACTTTTCTTCATGCTTACGCAAATCAAACGTGCCCTTTGTAGGACGTTCTAAAATACTGGACGAATCCAGTGACGACGTTTCACTTTTTTTCGACAATGAACGTAATGGAACAACAGAGCTGCCATCTCTTCAACATCCATTTCGATACCGCCAATTTCTTGTCATGGCTTGCCGCCTGTGCAAATGTTGGGCCTAAAAAACCGCGTGCGACATGTCGCGTCAGTGGGTTATGGCCGTTAAAATTGTAATTACTAGTCACTGAAAAAAAAAGAGGATAAAAAATGTTTGGAGAATTGAGTTTTATGAGTCATAATTTGTAGTTTATTTAACTTTTCTTTACTTGCAAGCTTCAAGCTGTTGACAGATATAGCACAGGTATTCATAATTTGTAAGACAAAGGCAAGGTTATTGTTAGCATATATGGTTTCCAGTAGTGTTGGCATGCAGCATTGTATAGGAGTTCTCTTCAGATTGAGCTGCAGTATCCTCCATAATGATCCCTGGAAGCATGCCTGGGAAAATGAGAATGGAGTGAAGATGCTATTAACATAGCTTGCAAAGTGGTTTAACACTGAAGCATTCTGCTGTCATAGATTGTCCTCTGCCAAAGATGTACCTCGTGGTCTCCTGAATGCAACGGGAGATCCTACGTAAATATGAAAGCAGAAAACGAAAGTAGGGCAGACAAAGCCTCATAAAACACCACCAGAAGGATTGGAGGAATAATGGTGGGGTAGGGTGGCACAGTGGCACCTGGAAATCATTTTCTCCTCCACTACCTGCATAGAGGACTCCACAACAGAACCCTACGCCCCTTTACTCCTGGGTGGAGATGCTGACTGAAGCTCTGTGGTGGGGTGGCGGCTTTAATATTGACATTATCCGACAGCACAGCACGCCACGCACCTGCTTTACGCTGGCTGGCCTGGGTACACAAAGAACCCCGCCCGGTGGTTTACAACCCTCGTACACGTAAATACAGCAATGATCACAATATTTTTCACTCAATTTTTTTAGTTTCGTTACACTAGAGAAAGATGTCCTCCAGTGTCCCTGAAAGAAACATTACAGATACATCTGTGCTGGCATTGGTCATCAAAGTCCTTGGCACCTAGTGCCCTGGAATGGGACTACCAGTTACCTGAACTCTGGACACGCCTGTGTGCTGATCATCATCAACTCCTTTACAAAGAGTACGACTCTGGGTCACATCAATAGTTTATAACTGCTGAAATTTATCACCAAAACATTTTTTAAATACAGTTGACAATACAGCTTAGCTTTGGTATGTTATTTTATTGCCTATATCTTGTAGTAACATAGTAAAAGGTCGTACATTTGCAACTTTTTGAGTGGAAAGATATGGCAATCAATACAGTATACTCGAAAAGTACTTCTAAATTGTGATAAAATGTTGCAAAAATAAATTATGGAACAAAGTTTATGTATTAAGAAAAATTACTTCTGATGTCATATAATTTAATTTTTTTTTAAAGTTAATTACTACAATCAAAAACTCAAATTTTTAAGCACAAACTATTGTTGTGTAGATTTTTGGTTAATTCTCACTGAGGAATATTACAATATGCTTTGAGCAGAATATCACATGTTTATATACATGCACAACCAAAAATTATATAAAAAAAACAATTTAAATAACTTATCTAGTTTAATTTCTATGTAACACGGATTACTGCAGTCTACCGCTCTTACAGGTATAACCACTTTTTACAATAATACAAAGCAATTACCTCACATAATCAATACACACACAGTTATCATAACTTATTTTCAGATGCTCCTCAAGATACTACATTTGAAACTGTATACATTTGATACTTTGCTTATTACACTGTTTTCAATTTTGACCACATTTATATCACAATATACGTTTCATTTAAGATTTCCATTGTCAGGCACATCCCACCAATACTTTTAGTCACATAAATTCTGTCTGAGAATCTTATCGTTACGTATAACCAGAAAATAATATGCAAGTAAACAATGTATTCTGGAAGGCTTTATAATCATTGAAGTATATGTGCAAATGCATAAATACAAAAGTACAGATGACTATACTGCACATTACATATATGTAAATAAATATGTATTAAAGTACAGATGACCCTACTGCACATTAGACAGGTAGACAACATCAGCTCCTGATACCTCGTCATTATTTTGAGAGCCAAATACGTGTATGCAAATTATATATATATATATATATATTAAAGGTAAAGATAACTGTACTGCAAATTACACAGGAAGGCATCAACAACTCCTGCTATCTCTTTATTATATTGTTAGCCAAAAAAAAAACCACTTATCATTAGCAACATTTTCTGCCAGCTGGTTCAGCAGAACTATGACCACTAAATTTTTTTTTGAAAAGCATGTTTTTTCTCCAATATTTTCCCAACTTTGCTCTTGTAAAGCATTACTGTTACAAAACATTTCAGCGCTGAATACTACTAATTTCAAATGTGCACGTAAACGTATTCCGCGCGCATCGACATCACGGCATATCACCAGTCTGATCCACGACGGAAGAGAGTAAGGCGAAACCGTGTCCAGCCACCAAAAATTGACCGCTCGTGCGCATGAAGCAAGCGTAGGGAGATAATTCAGTACGACCACTGCTCGCTGCATAACTTCACACATTTCCTTTTAAACTGGTTGTGGTCGCTGGTTCATTCCCTGATAATCAAATGTAACAAGAGAAATATAAATAAGGTAATTGGAAAATGCGTAACGAGCATTGCACAAAGGAAGCACACTTGTTACAAGGGAGGGAAAGTGCCAAAACAATTAGTTAAAAAAATATAAAATAACCGTAATATCCTTACCAAGTACATATTCAATTTTTATAAGATTTATCGGAGCCAATACACTGGTTAGTTTCATGTGCAACATGTCACTCAACCAAAATACCATAGTTCTACATGCCTGAACAATTCAAGCCATTTTAAATATGCAAGTAAAACAAGCTGCAAAATGTCAGAAGATGTGCTCCCTCCCTTTTGCGTAAACATTCTGCGATCAAATCTAATATTCTTGAGATCAAATCTGGACTCGACACAAGTGCTAAATTTTATATCTGAGTAAAGCAGTTTCCATAACAAAAAACAATATGATTCGGCAAGCAGGATAAAAAAAAATATGCATGCACGCCCACAACCCCCCCCCCCCC